>QVTF01006466.1:70000-160000 GCA_003573665.1 Oxygymnocypris stewartii
ACTGACACCTGAAGCGCACGCACACTGACATCTGAAGCGCATGCACACTGACACCTGAAGCGCACGCACACTGACACATCTGAAGCGCATGCACACTGACACCTGAAGCGCACGCACACTGACATCTGAAGCGCACGCACACTGACATCTGAAGCGCACGCACACTGACACCTGAAGCGCACGCACACTGACACCTGAAGCGCGCACACTGACATCTGAAGCGCACACACTGACACCTGAAGCACACGCACACTGACACCTGAAGCGCGCACACTGACATCTGAAGCGCACGCACACTGACATCTGAAGCGCACGCACACTGACACCTGAAGCGCACGCACACTGACACCTGAAGCGCGCACACTGACATCTGAAGCGCACACACTGACACCTGAAGCGCACGCACACTGACATCTGAAGCACGCACACACTGACACCTGAAGCGCACGCACACTGACACCTGAAGCGCACGCACACTGACACCTGAAGCGCGCACACTGACATCTGAAGCGCACACACTGACACCTGAAGCGCACGCACTGACACCTGAAGCGCACGCACACTGACACCTGAAGCGCACGCACACTGACACCTGAAGCGCACGCACACTGACACCTGAAGCGCGCACACTGACATCTGAAGCGCACACACTGACACCTGAAGCGCACGCACACTGACACCTGAAGCGCACGCACACTGACACCTGAAGCGCATGCACACTGACATCTGAAGCGCACACACTGACATCTGAAGCGCATGCACACTGACACCTGAAGCGCATGCACACTGACATCTGAAGCGCGCACACACTGACACCTGAAGCACACGCACACTGACACCTGAAGCGCACACACACACACATCTGAAGCGCACACACACACACACACATCTGAAGCACGTGCACACTGACATCTGAAGCGCACACACACACACATCTGAAGCACGTGCACACTGACATCTGAAGCGCACACACACTCACATCTGAAGCACGTGCACACTCACATCTGAAGCACGTGCACACTGACATCTGAAGCGCGCACACTGACACCTGAAGCGCGCGCACACTGACACATCTGAAGCGCACGCACACTGACACCTGAAGCGCACGCACACTGACACCTGAAGCGCGCACACTGACATCTGAAGCGCACGCACTGACACCTGAAGCGCACGCACTGACACCTGAAGCGCACGCACTGACACCTGAAGCGCACGCACACTGACACCTGAAGCGCACGCACACTGACACCTGAAGCGCATGCACACTGACACCTGAAGCGCATGCACACTGACATCTGAAGCGCGCACACACTGACACCTGAAGCACACGCACACTGACACCTGAAGCGCACACACACACACATCTGAAGCGCGCACACACACACACACATCTGAAGCACGTGCACACTGACATCTGAAGCGCACACACACACACATCTGAAGCACGTGCACACTGACATCTGAAGCGCACACACACTCACATCTGAAGCACGTGCACACTCACATCTGAAGCACGTGCACACTGACATCTGAAGCGCGCACACTGACACCTGAAGCGCGCGCACACTGACACATCTGAAGCGCACGCACACTGACATCTGAAGCGCACACACACTCACATCTGAAGCACGTGCACACTCACATCTGAAGCACGTGCACACTGACATCTGAAGCGCGCACACTGACACCTGAAGCGCGCACACACTGACACATCTGAAGCACGTGCACACTGACATCTGAAGCGCACGCACACTGACACCTGAAGCACGTGCACACTGACACCTGAAGCACGTGCACACTGACACCTGAAGCGCATGCACACTGACATCTGAAGCGCACGCACACTGACACCTGAAGCACACTCACATCTGAAGCACGTGCACACTGACATCTGAAGCGCACGCACACTGACACCTGAAGCACACGCACACTCACATCTGAAGCACGTGCACACTGACACCTGAAGCACGTGCACACTGACAACTGAAGCGCACGCACACTGACACCTGAAGCACGTGCACACTGACACCTGAAGCGCACGCACACTGACATCTGAAGCACGTGCACACTGACATCTGAAGCACACGCACACTGACATCTGAAGCACGTGCACACTGACATCTGCAGCGCACGCACACTCACATCTGAAGCACGTGCACACTGACACCTGAAGCACGTGCACACTGACACCTGAAGCACGTGCACACTGACACCTGAAGCACGTGCACACTGACACCTGAAGCGCGCGCACACTGACACCTGAAGCACACGCACACTCACATCTGAAGCACGTGCACACTGACACCTGAAGCGCGTGCACACTGACACCTGAAGCGCGTGCACACTGACACCTGAAGCGCGTGCACACTGACACCTGAAGCGCGTGCACACTGACACCTGAAGCGCGTGCACACTGACACCTGAAGCGCACGCACACTGACACCTGAAGCGCACGCACACTGACACCTGAAGCGCACGCACACTGACACCTGAAGCACGTGCACACTGACACCTGAAGCACGTGCACACTGACACCTGAAGCACGTGCACACTGACACCTGAAGCGCACGCACACTGACACCTGAAGCACACGCACACTGACATCTGAAGCACGCGCACACTGACATCTGAAGCACACGCACACTGACATCTGAAGCACACGCACACTGACATCTGAAGCACGTGCACACTGACATCTGAAGCGCACGCACACTGACATCTGAAGCGCGTGCACACTGACACCTGAAGCGCACACACTGACACCTGAAGCGCGTGCACACTGACACCTGAAGCGCACGCACACTGACACCTGAAGCACACGCACACTGACATCTGAAGCACACGCACACTGACATCTGAAGCACGTGCACACTGACATCTGAAGCGCACGCACACTGACATCTGAAGCACGTGCACACTGACATCTGAAGCACACGCACACTGACATCTGAAGCACGTGCACACTGACATCTGAAGCACGTGCACACTGACACCTGAAGCGCACGCACACTGACACCTGAAGCGCGTGCACACTGACACCTGAAGCACACGCACACTGACACATCTGAAGCGCACGCACACTGACACCTGAAGCGCGTGCACACTGACACATCTGAAGCGCACGCACACTGACACCTGAATCACACGCACACTCACATCTGAAGCACGTGCACACTGACATCTGAAGCACGCACACACTGACACATCTGAAGCGCACGCACACTGACACCTGAAGCGCACGCACACTCACATCTGAAGCACGCACACACTCACATCTGAAGCACGCACACACTGACACATCTGAAGCGCACGCACACTGACACCTGAAGCGCACACACACTGACACATCTGAAGCACGCACACACTGACACATCTGAAGCGCACGCACACTGACACCTGAAGCGCACGCACACTCACATCTGAAGCGCACGCACACTGACACCTGAAGCACACGCACACTGACATCTGAAGCACGTGCACACTGACATCTGAAGCGCACGTGCACACTGACATCTGAAGCGCACGCACACTGACACCTGAAGCGCACGCACACTCACATCTGAAGCACACGCACACTGACACCTGAAGCACACGCACACTGACATCTGAAGCACGTGCACACTGACATCTGAAGCGCACGTGCACACTGACATCTGAAGCGCACGTGCACACTGACATCTGAAGCGCACGCACACTCACATCTGAAGCACGCACACACTGACACCTGAAGCACGTGCACACTGACATCTGAAGCGCACGCACACTCACATCTGAAGCACACACACACTGACACATCTGAAGCGCACGCACACACTGACACATCTGAAGCGCACGCACACTGACACCTGAAGCGCACGCACACTCACATCTGAAGCACACGCACACTGACATCTGAAGCACGTGCACACTGACATCTGAAGCGCACGTGCACACTGACATCTGAAGCGCACGCACACTCACATCTGAAGCACGCACACACTGACACCTGAAGCGCACGCACACTCACATCTGAAGCACACGCACACTGACATCTGAAGCACGTGCACACTGACATCTGAAGCGCACGCACACTGACATCTGAAGCACGTGCACACTGACATCTGAAGCACACGCACACTGACATCTGAAGCACGTGCACACTGACATCTGAAGCACGTGCACACTCACATCTGAAGCGCACGCACACTGACACCTGAAGCGCACGCACACTCACATCTGAAGCACACGCACACTGACATCTGAAGCACGTGCACACTGACATCTGAAGCGCACGTGCACACTGACATCTGAAGCGCACGCACACTCACATCTGAAGCACGCACACACTGACACCTGAAGCACGTGCACACTGACATCTGAAGCGCACGCACACTCACATCTGAAGCACACACACACTGACACATCTGAAGCGCACGCACACACTGACACATCTGAAGCACACACACACTGACACATCTGAAGCGCACGCACACACTGACACATCTGAAGCGCACGCACACTGACACCTGAAGCGCACGCACACTCACATCTGAAGCGCACGCACACTGACACCTGAAGCGCACGCACACTGACACCTGAAGCGCACGCACACTCACATCTGAAGCGCACGCACACTGACACCTGAAGCGCACGCACACTCACATCTGAAGCACACGCACACTGACATCTGAAGCACGTGCACACTGACATCTGAAGCGCACGTGCACACTGACATCTGAAGCGCACGCACACACTGACACATCTGAAGCGCACGCACACTGACACCTGAAGCACGTGCACACTGACATCTGAAGCGCACGCACACATCTGAAGCGCACACACACATCAAATCCGTTTTGAAATCCTCCTTTAAAGTAAATAAGTGTCTGTATATATTGTGTATTGTTTGTAATAGCTGATGATGTTTTTCTCAGGCTCCGTCAGTGAGGTCTGAACGCTCGTTTAAAGATGGATACGCCAGTGGTGAGAGATTTATAATTACTCCAAATATTGATATTTATTTTATGTTATGAGTTATAAACTAATGTTTAAAAATGAAGTAAATTTTAATATATATTTTTTGCTCTTTTGGGCTGCATTAATTTAATGAAAAATACAGTAAAAATAGCTCAATATTATTATGATGTAAAACAGCTGTTTTCTATGTGAATATGTGTTAAACTGTAATTTATTTCTGTGATCGAAGCTGTATTTTCAGCAGTCTTCAGTGTCACATGATCTTCAGAAATCATAATAATATGCTGATTTGCTTATCATCTCGTCTTTCTTTGTCGTTGAGAAAATGACGTTTAAAGAAAAAGAGGACTGAAATAATGAATCCGCTAAATTAACACTAGGGCCTTTCGCACTGCTGTAGTTCCAGAAAAAGTATTGGGATGATTCTGCGTGAACTATTACCCATTTAAAGGGGTGCATTCGCACCGACGGTGGCTACTAAGAAGTGACGTAAGCCGGTCGACGTCATTTGTGTCAACAACGTAAACAAAGAAGAACGTCAAGCGATTGAAAGAACAGAAAGGAGGACTAAGAATCTCTAACGACAATTTGCAGTGTTACATTTCATTGAGACACAAGCACAAAACGCCGTAGACGAAGTCTTCAGGTAAATGTGGTTTATAAGTGCTCTCGGTATGATACGATGTTTACGCAGTGTTTTACATCATGGTGGGTGACGACGTGTGCGTTCCCTTACCTCACGGATCGCTCCTAGAACTGTTTTAGACCCTACTCTGAACTAGGAGCTGATTTAACGGAGTTCCTGGAGCTAAAACCGTTCCTTGTTCGCGCGGTGCGATCACGTACCGAATTAGTTCGGGTACTATGAAAAGGTTCGCGCGGTGCGAAAGGCCCTGTTGACACACATATGGCACTTTTGATGACTCGAATGCGTCCTGGATGAATGAAAGCGTTAATCTGTCGTGTCTCACAGACAGCGGTTCAGACTGGAGTCAGCGAGCGGGTTACGACCCTCCTCACCTGCAGCAGGAGAACCGCAGCACACCTGACGGAGCGCGCCGAGACACGGAGCCGGACCTTCTGCCCGACGGGATCAAGGTGAGTCTGATTAATGAAGCCATTTCATATATCGTTTATTTATAGTTATTTTCAGAGCTTCGATGTACTGTCATTATAAAATAACTTCATTATTGTTTCTTTAATTCAAAATGATTAGTACTTGTTAAAAACTAACCTAAATTAAAGATTTGGTGTTGTTTCTGTACAAAATGAAATATATCGGCTATCGGCCAGAATGAGTTGTAAACATCGGCATATCGGTCAAAGTCCCATATCGTGCATCCCTATCTAAAAGCAACATGACCGTCTCAAATAACATTGATTCAATATCAGCTGTTGCATGAAGCTAAACACTGGAATATGCAGCGCATTCAGCATTAAAAGATAAGATCCCAATGCATCCTATATTAGATTAATCAGATATGTGTATATAGTGTATTCTCTCTTTTCACATCTGTACTTGGGACTGTGTCCAGCTAAACAATCAGAGCTCTATAACCAATCAGAAATATCGTTTTCATGATCGAGCACCGCTGTCACGGCCGAGTACTCGGTGGCTGTTGCACATGCCTATAACGAGGTGTTCACACAGAGCCTGCTGCGCGAGGTCCATCAGGAGGGCATGCAGGTGCTGTCGCTGTCCGAAGCGGATCCACATCCTCAGAGCTGGAGCACAGAGAGAGACGCCTTCATCAACACCGTCGAGTCCCTCAAGCTCCTCATCAGCAGACTGCAGACGCACACACAGGTGAACACACACACTCACACACAGGTGAACACAGACACACACACACACACACACACACACACACACACACACACACACACAGGTGAACACACACACACGCGCGCGCACACACACACACACACACACACACACGCGCGCGCGCGCACACAGGTGAACACACACACACACACAGGTGAACACACACACACACACACAGGTGAACACACACAGACACACACACACACACACACACACACACACACGCACGCACGCACGCAGGTGAACACACACACACAGGTGAACACATATACACACACACACACACACACACACACACGCAGGTGAACACACACACACACACACAGGTGAACACATATACACACACACACACACACACACACACACACAGGTAAACACACACACACACACACGCACAGGTGAACACACACACACACATACACAGGTAAATACACACATACTCAGGTGAACAGACACACACACACACACACACACACACACACACACACACACACACATACATACACACCCACACACAGGTGAACACACACCCACACACAGGTGAACACACACACAAACACACACACACACACACACACACATACACAGGTAAATACACACATACTCAGGTGAACACACACACACATAGGAGAACACACACACACACACACATAGGTGAGCACACACACACTCACACACACAGGTGAACACACACACATAGGTGAACACACACACACACATAGGTGAGCACACACACACTCACACACACAGGTGAACACACACACATAGGAGAACACACACACACACACATAGGTGAGCACACACACACTCACACACACAGGTGAACACACACACACAGGTGAACACACACACATAGGTGAACACACACACACTCACACACACAGGTGAACACACACACATAGGAGAACACACACACACACACAGGTGAACACACACACACAGGTGAACACACACACATAGGTGAACACACACACACTCACACACACAGGTGAACACACACACACAGGTGAACACACACACATAGGTGAACACACACACACTCACACACACAGGTGAACACACACACACAGGTGAACACACACACATAGGTGAACACACACACACTCACACACACAGGTGAACACACACACATAGGAGAACACACACACACACATAGGTGAGCACACACACACTCACACACACAGGTGAACACACACACATAGGTGAACACACACACACAATATAAGTGTCAAATCAAAACAATTATATAATTGTAAATATTGTATATAGGTCTGTGTGTGTGTGTGTATATATATATATATACATATATAATTAATTATTTTGATTTGACACTTTTGTGAATATATTCATTTTAATTATCTTATTTATTTATCTTTATGATTTATTTAGTTTTAGTGTGCATGTTTATTTTGATTGTTTAATTTAAAATCATTTATTTTAATTTTACATTTCTGTTATTTTTATGAAGTGTTTAAGCTTCATTGAGTTTTTTATTTCAAAGTATTTTTAACTCACTCATTTTAATTTTGTATTTATGATTGAATTAATTTTAATTTGATACTTTTTATTTACTTTAATAATATTATTTGTTGAATACTTTTTTCAAATTCTTTCACTTATTTATGAATTAATGTGTTTACAAGTTTGTTTTTACTTGTTTTATGAGGGAGGCGGTCCTTGTGTAACACCATCGCTTTAAAGCTCACAACTAACTGATTACAATTAGACTAAAAATCTCTACATTTGAAGAAACATAATAAATGAAAGAGTACAAATATATACAGAAGCTACAAGTAAAAGCAGGTCTCAGTTTGAGCAGAGCGTGTCTCGTGGTCTCCGTGTAGGTGGACGATGACTGGCGAGCGCAGCTGCTCTCGGCCGTCCAGCAGGTGTTTGTTCAGGAGCGAGACGTGCTCAAGAGCATCTTATACTCTCATCTGGAGCGACTGGACACGACTGACGCGGTCATCCATCTCAACACGCTGGAGAGAGCGCTAGCGGAGCAGGTTAGCATTCACGTCATTACTCACACACCAGATACACCATACATCATTTATATAAGTGAGGAGAGCAAATAAAGTCAACTGTGTCATATTACACCCAAACATTCCTCATACAGTGAACTATCAGTTAAATATACGTGCAAAAATGATTCAGAAACTTGTTAACGAGATCTTTTTACACACAGACTGAACTAAACGAAGCATTGCTTGGTGATTGGAGCTAAATTAGTTTAATCTAATTGTCTTAAATTTAACATCTGACAGATATACAACCAAATTCATTACATACCTCAAAGTTATTATCACGATTAATTTGTTCTAACACCTTTTAACTCTCATATTTTATTACATTTTCTAAACTATAGACAATAAACGTGACGATGTGAGAAATATCGAAGCTGTCTGAATAAATTTTTTGGCTTGACTGTAATTATTAGATATTCGGGATGTGACCATAATCAAAATCTCACAATACGATTATATTGCGATATTTGAAAAGACAAATTAAAAAAATTAAATTTTAAAGTTCAATTATTTGATCTAATGCACTTTGAGAGTTCATAATTAAGAGCTTCAACCCATGTTTCTTAACGAAGAAAACATGTCAGCTGAACTTTATTTGTGATAAACTGTCTCAGTCTAAATTATATTTATTAAATATATATTACAAACAAATGAGAATAGAACAATGACAGCAATAGCCATGTATTTGAACACAACTGCACTGTGGAATAAATGAAGATTTGGAGCAAAGATCTGGCTTTAACCTTGAAAGAAGATTTGATATGTATCGTGGTGATTATGGATGTTGACTGATTGTTTGGGCCGTATCGCCCGTCCCTGTGAGGTGCTCGTGTAAGGCTCTGTGTTGAATGTGTTCAGGACGCGAGGCACAGGGAGATGATGGGAGCGCTGTACACCGCTGACAGAAACAGCCTGCGCTCAGAGATCCAGCAGCTCAGAGATCAGCTCCACACGCTCACAGCGGAGCGGACACAGCGCCACCATCAGGACAGAGCCGGTATGACACGCTCCCATACTGACACCAGCTGCAGTGTGGGGTCTGACTGCTTACTAACTACTCTAATTACTGTTCCCTTGAAAACATATTCTTATTCAGTAATTTAATTACAGTTCTTATGTAGTTGAACTTAATACTGTGTGTAGACTGTGTAACATTTATATACAATACAATAGTGGATTTAACAGTTTCATTTTAAACTTCTCACTTTAAATACTTTGGTGAGTTAATAAGAATATTGTTAACACTTTAGTGTCCAATTCTCACTATTAACTTTTTGTTTATTAGCATGAATATTACTGGGATATTAGCTGTTTATTGTTACTTAAAAAGCACATTTGTGTTTCTGGTGCACAAAAGCAGTCATAAGCAGCACAGGTATATTTGTAGCAATAACCAACAATACATTGTATGGGTCAAAATTATTGATTTTTATTTTATGCCAAAAATCATTAGGATATTAAGATCATGTTCCATGAAGATATTTAGTAAATATATCAAAACATAATATATATACAAACAACAAACCCAAAAACAAAATATATAATTTTTAATTAATAATATGCATTGCTAAGAACAACTTTAAAGATTATTTTTTCAATATTTAGATTTTTTTGCGCCCTCAGATTCCAGATTTTCAAATATTGTCCGATCATAATAAACCATACAATTAAAGTATGATTGGTTTTGTGCTCCGGGGCACATATTAATGACCTTATTCTAAATCCTATTGTAAATTAATTAGGAGTATATTGAGGCAAAAGTCATAGTTAATCATTAGTTAATAGTGAGAATTGGATCCTAATCTAAAGTGTGACCAGACTAATTGTAGTTACTTAGAAATAATTAAAAGAAGCGTTTCATGTCTATCCTCGCATCGTTAACTTGTCGAGGTTGATATAGTATTTAGAAAGCAATTAAATACTTTTTGGAGAGTAATTTGTACAGTTATCTAATTATACTGTAAAATATGTAATTAGTGCCTAGTAAGGAATTACTTTTTTAGAGTAATTTACCCAACACTGCTCAGCGTCAGCTTCCACTGCAGACAGGTTTTTATTCTTTGTTGATCAGGAGCGGAGAGCGAGAGACAGACGGTCGAATCCGGCTCTGATAGACTCGAGGAGATGAAGACTGAACTCAACCAGACTAAACTAGAGCTACAGAGCGCTCTACAATCACAACACAAACACCTGAAGGAGCTCGACACACTCCGGTAACACACTCTCGCACGCACACATGCACACACACACACACACACACGTGCACGCACACACTCGCACACACACACACGTGCACGCTCGCACACACACACTCACACACACACACACACACACACACTCGCACACACACACTCGCACACACACACACACACACACACTCGCACACACACACTCGCACACACACACACACACACACACACACACACACACACACACGTGCACGCACGCTCGCACACACACACACGCATGCACACACTCGCACAAACACACACTCGCACACACACACACACACACACACACTCGCGCACACACACACACACACACACTCGCACACACACACACACACACACACACACACACACACACACGCACTCGCACGCACACTCGCACACACACACTCGCACTCGCACACACACACTCGCACACACACACACACACACACACACACACACACACACACACGCACACACACTCGCACGCACGCACGCACACACACACACACTCGCACTCGCACACACACACGCACACACACACTCGCTCGCACACACACACTCGCACGCACACACACACACACACACACACTCGCACACACACACACACACACACACACGCACACACACACTCTCACACACACTCTCACACACACGTACACACTCATACAAACACACACACACTCGCACACACTCGCACGCACACATACACACTCGCACGCACACATACACGCACTTGCACACACACACACACACACTCGCACGCACGCACACACTTGCACGCACACTTGCACGCACACACACTCGCACACACACACTCGCACTCACACACACACTCGCACTCACACACACTCGCACGCACACACTCACACACACACACACACACACACTCGCTCACACACACACTCGCACGCACACACACACTCGCATGCACACACTCACACACACTCGCACTCACACACTTGCACGCGCACACACACACACACACACACACTCGACACACACACTCGCACGCACACACTCACACACACTCGCACGAACGCACATACGCACGCACGCACACACACACACACACACCCACGCACGTACACTCACACTCACACTCACTCAGACTCACACACACACACTCGCGAACATGCACACTATTGATGCCCAGATGGTGGTTATATCCGCGGGTCGGGTAATAAAAAATGCATTCTGATTATTTGCGGGTGGGTCGCGGGTGGATTAGATAAATCATTAATGATGCAAATATTAACTACATTTTCTAAATAGGCTACAGAAATAGAATAAAGTGTAAATTAACATATTAAAGTTATTCAACAAAACATTATTTAGTCAACAGCAGTGAGGGATTTTCTCTGTCTGTTGTTGTTTGATTAACATAAATGACAGACGGCACAGTTTTATTATAGGCTGCTGTCACAAGACCTATTTCACGGATCCAATACTGATACACGTGCGCTTTTCTTTCATAACTGTTTACATTAACTTAAGACAAAACTGACAGTGCTTACGAGGATACTCGCCAGGACGACAATGTTGACGTCATTTTGTGTGTATTTGGGCACTTAAGAGCAACAATGACCGATTAGGAAATTGACAATTCTGTCACCTGCACCGACACGTGAGCTAAAGTCTTGTAACGCAGCGTTCAGCTCTAGATGCGCCGATGTGAAGAGAAGGTCAAAGAGAGAGGACTTGGTGCTGAATCACTCACGCTGTATTATAATGACTGATTTGATCTGATGGTTTGTGTGGATTTATTCACTCATCTAACCTATGTCTGTGTCTGTGTGTAACAGGGCGGAGGTCTCGCTGAAGGCCGCTGAGGTCGACACACTGAACGACAGACTGGCTCACGAGCAGAAGAGAGCCAGAGAGCTGCAGTGGGCCTTCGAAAAGGAGAAATGCAAGTCTGACAGGAAGGAGGAGACCGAGAGAGAGGAAGTGGAGGTAAAACTGTCTATATTGATGAATTATAAGCAGTGTTGAGAGCTACAGTAAGATCGTGTCGATATTTAGTCTAGAGCTACAGTAAGATCATGTTGATATTTAGTCTAGATCTACAGTAAGATCATGTCGATATTTAGTCTAGAACTACAGTAAGATCATGTTGATATTTAGTCTAGATCTACAGTAAGATCATGTTGATATTTAGTCTAGAACTACAGTAAGATCATGTCGATATTTAGTCTAGAACTACAGTAAGATCATGTTGATATTTAGTCTAGATCTACAGTAAGATCATGTTGATATTTAGTCTAGAACTACAGTAAGATCATGTCGATATTTAGTCTAGATCTACAGTAAGATCATGTTGATATTTAGTCTAGATCTACAGTAAGATCATGTTGATATTTAGTCTAGAGCTACAGTAAGATCATGTTGATATTTAGTCTAGAGCTACAGTAAGATCATGTTGATATTTAGTCTAGAACTACAGTAAGATCATGTTGATATTTAGTCTAGATCTACAGTAAGATCATGTTGATATTTAGTCTAGAACTACAGTAAGATCATGTTGATATTTAGTCTAGATCTACAGTAAGATCATGTTGATATTTAGTCTAGAACTACAGTAAGATCATGTGGATATTTAGTCTAGATCTACAGTAAGATCATGTTGATATTTAGTCTAGAGCTACGGTGAGATCATGTGGATATTTAGTCTAGATCTACAGTAAGATCATGTTGATATTTAGTCTAGAGCTACGGTGAGATCATGTGGATATTTAGTCTAGAGCTACAGTAAGATCATGTCGATATTTAGTCTAGAGCTACAGTAAGATCATGTTGATATTTAGTCTAGAACTACAGTAAGATCATGTTTATATTTAGTCTAGATCTACAGTAAGATCATGTCGATATTTAGTCTAGAGCTACAGTGAGATCATGTTGATATTTAGTCTAGAACTACAGTAAGATCATGTTGATATTTAGTCTAGATCTACAGTAAGATCATGTTGATATTTAGTCTAGAACTACAGTAAGATCATGTGGATATTTAGTCTAGATCTACAGTAAGATCATGTTGATATTTAGTCTAGAGCTACGGTGAGATCATGTGGATATTTAGTCTAGAGCTACAGTAAGATCATGTGGATATTTAGTCTAGATCTACAGTAAGATCATGTCGATATTTAGTCTAGATCTACAGTAAGATCATGTTGATATTTAGTCTAGAGCTACAGTAAGATCGTGTCGATATTTAGTCTAGATCTACAGTAAGATCATGTTGATATTTAGTCTAGAACTACAGTAAGATCATGTGGATATTTAGTCTAGATCTACAGTAAGATCATGTGGATATTTAGTCTAGATCTACAGTAAGATCATGTTGATATTTAGTCTAGAGCTACGGTGAGATCATGTGGATATTTAGTCTAGAGCTACAGTAAGATCATGTCGATATTTAGTCTAGAGCTACAGTAAGATCATGTTGATATTTAGTCTAGAACTACAGTAAGATCATGTTTATATTTAGTCTAGATCTACAGTAAGATCATGTCGATATTTAGTCTAGAGCTACAGTAAGATCATGTTGATATTTAGTCTAGAACTACAGTAAGATCATGTTGATATTTAGTCTAGATCTACAGTAAGATCATGTTGATATTTAGTCTAGAACTACAGTAAGATCATGTGGATATTTAGTCTAGATCTACAGTAAGATCATGTTGATATTTAGTCTAGAGCTACGGTGAGATCATGTGGATATTTAGTCTAGATCTACAGTAAGATCATGTCGATATTTAGTCTAGATCTACAGTAAGATCATGTTGATATTTAGTCTAGAACTACAGTAAGATCATGTCGATATTTAGTCTAGAGCTACAGTAAGATCATGTTGATATTTAGTCTAGAACTACAGTAAGATCATGTTGATATTTAGTCTAGAACTACAGTAAGATCATGTTGATATTTAGTCTAGAACTACAGTGAGATCATGTCGATATTTAGTCTAGATCTACAGTAAGATCATGTTGATATTTAGTCTAGAGCTACGGTGAGATCATGTGGATATTTAGTCTAGAGCTACAGTAAGATCATGTGGATATTTAGTCTAGATCTACAGTAAGATCATGTCGATATTTAGTCTAGATCTACAGTAAGATCATGTTGATATTTAGTCTAGAACTACAGTAAGATCATGTCGATATTTAGTCTAGAGCTACAGTAAGATCATGTTGATATTTAGTCTAGAACTACAGTAAGATCATGTTGATATTTAGTCTAGAACTACAGTAAGATCATGTTGATATTTAGTCTAGAACTACAGTGAGATCATGTCGATATTTAGTCTAGAACTACAGTAAGATCATGTTGATATTTAGTCTAGAGCTACAGTAAGATCATGTTGATATTTAGTCTAGAACTACAGTAAGATCATGTCGATATTTAGTCTAGAGTTACAGTAAGATCGTGTCGATATTTAGTCTAGAGCTACAGTAAGATCGTGATGATATTTAGTCTAGATCTACAGTAAGATCATGTTGATATTTAGTCTAGATCTACAGTAAGATCATGTCGATATTTAGTCTAGATCTACAGTAAGATCATGTCGATATTTAGTCTAGAGCTACAGTAAGATCATGTCGATATTTAGTCTAGAGTTACAGTAAGATCGTGTCGATATTTAGTCTAGAGCTACAGTAAGATCGTGATGATATTTAGTCTAGAACTACAGTAAGATCATGTTGATATTTAGTCTAGAACTACAGTAAGATCATGTCGATATTTAGTCTAGACCTACAGTAAAATCATGTCGATATTTAGTCTAGAGCTACAGTAAGATCATGTGGATATTTAGTCTAGAGCTACAGTAAGATCATGTGGATATTTAGTCTAGACCTACAGTAAAATCATGTCGATATTTAGTCTAGAACTACAGTAAGATCATGTCGATATTTAGTCTAGAGCTACAGTAAGATCATGTTGATATTTAGTCTAGAACTACAGTAAGATCATGTTGATATTTAGTCTAGATCTACAGTAAGATCATGTTGATATTTAGTCTAGAACTACAGTAAGATCATGTGGATATTTAGTCTAGATCTACAGTAAGATCATGTTGATATTTAGTCTAGAGCTACGGTGAGATCATGTGGATATTTAGTCTAGAACTACAGTAAGATCATGTGGATATTTAGTCTAGATCTACAGTAAGATCATGTTGATATTTAGTCTAGAGCTACGGTGAGATCATGTGGATATTTAGTCTAGAGCTACAGTAAGATCATGTCGATATTTAGTCTAGAGCTACAGTAAGATCATGTTGATATTTAGTCTAGAACTACAGTAAGATCATGTTTATATTTAGTCTAGATCTACAGTAAGATCATGTCGATATTTAGTCTAGAGCTACAGTAAGATCATGTTGATATTTAGTCTAGAACTACAGTAAGATCATGTTGATATTTAGTCTAGATCTACAGTAAGATCATGTTGATATTTAGTCTAGAACTACAGTAAGATCATGTGGATATTTAGTCTAGATCTACAGTAAGATCATGTTGATATTTAGTCTAGAGCTACGGTGAGATCATGTGGATATTTAGTCTAGAGCTACAGTAAGATCATGTGGATATTTAGTCTAGATCTACAGTAAGATCATGTCGATATTTAGTCTAGATCTACAGTAAGATCATGTTGATATTTAGTCTAGAGCTACAGTAAGATCGTGTCGATATTTAGTCTAGATCTACAGTAAGATCATGTTGATATTTTGTCTAGAACTACAGTAAGATCATGTGGATATTTAGTCTAGATCTACAGTAAGATCATGTCGATATTTAGTCTAGATCTACAGTAAGATCATGTTGATATTTAGTCTAGAGCTACAGTAAGATCGTGTCGATATTTAGTCTAGATCTACAGTAAGATCATGTTGATATTTAGTCTAGAACTACAGTAAGATCATGTGGATATTTAGTCTAGATCTACAGTAAGATCATGTTGATATTTAGTCTAGAGCTACGGTGAGATCATGTGGATATTTAGTCTAGAACTACAGTAAGATCATGTGGATATTTAGTCTAGATCTACAGTAAGATCTTGTTGATATTTAGTCTAGAGCTACGGTGAGATCATGTGGATATTTAGTCTAGAGCTACAGTAAGATCATGTCGATATTTAGTCTAGAGCTACAGTAAGATCATGTTGATATTTAGTCTAGAACTACAGTAAGATCATGTTTATATTTAGTCTAGATCTACAGTAAGATCATGTCGATATTTAGTCTAGAGCTACAGTAAGATCGTGTCGATATTTAGTCTAGAGCTACAGTAAGATCATGTGGATATTTAGTCTAGACCTACAGTAAAATCATGTCGATATTTAGTCTAGAACTACAGTAAGATCATGTCGATATTTAGTCTAGAACTACAGTAAGATCATGTTGATATTTAGTCTAGAACTACAGTAAGATCATGTTGATATTTAGTCTAGAACTACAGTAAGATCATGTCGATATTTAGTCTAGAGCTACAGTAAGATCGTGATGATATTTAGTCTAGAACTACAGTAAGATCATGTGGATATTTAGCCTAGACCTACAGTAAGGTCATGTGGATATTTAGTCTAGAACTACAGTAAGATCATGTTGCTATTTAGTCTAGAACTACAGTAAGATCATGTCGATATTTAGCCTAGACCTACAGTAAGATCATGTGGATATTTAGTCTAGAACTACAGTAAGATCATGTTGCTATTTAGTCTAGAACTACAGTAAGATCATGTCGATATTTAGTCCAGAACTACAGTAAGATCATGTGGATATTTAGCCTAGACCTACAGTAAGATCATGTGGATATTTAGTCTAGAACTACAGTAAGATCATGTTGCTATTTAGTCTAGAACTACATTAAGATCATGTCGATATTTAGTCTAGAGCTACAGTAAGATCATGTGGATATTTAGTCTAGAACTACAGTAAGATCATGTCGATATTTAGTCTAGAGCTACAGTAAGATCGTGATGATATTTAGTCTAGAACTACAGTAAGATCATGTGGATATTTAGCCTAGACCTACAGTAAGATCATGTGGATATTTAGTCTAGAACTACAGTAAGATCATGTTGCTATTTAGTCTAGAACTACAGTAAGATCATGTCGATATTTAGCCTAGACCTACAGTAAGATCATGTGGATATTTAGTCTAGAACTACAGTAAGATCATGTTGCTATTTAGTCTAGAACTACAGTAAGATCATGTCGATATTTAGTCCAGAACTACAGTAAGATCATGTGGATATTTAGCCTAGACCTACAGTAAGATCATGTGGATATTTAGTCTAGAACTACAGTAAGATCATGTTGCTATTTAGTCTAGAACTACATTAAGATCATGTCGATATTTAGTCTAGAGCTACAGTAAGATCATGTGGATATTTAGTCTAGAACTACAGTAAAATCATGTGGATATTTAGTCTAGATCTACAGTAAGATCATGTGGATATTTAGTCTAGAACTACAGTAAGATCATGTTGATATTTAGTCTAGAGCTACAGTAAGATCATGTTGATATTTAGTCTAGAACTACAGTAAGATCGTGTTGATATTTAGTCGAGAGCTACAGTAAGATCATGTTGATATTTAGTCTAGAACTACAGTAAGATCATGTCGATATTTAGTCTAGAGCTACAGTAAGATCGTGTTGATATTTAGTCTAGATCTACAGTAAGATCGTGTTGATATTTAGTCTAGAACTACAGTAAGATCATGTTGATATTTAGTCTAGAACTACAGTAAGATCATGTTGATATTTAGTCTAGAGCTACAGTAAGATCATGTCGATATTTAGTCTAGAGCTACAGTAAGATCGTGTTGATATTTAGTCTAGAACTACAGTAAGATCATGTTGATATTTAGTCTAGAACTACAGTAAGATCATGTCGATATTTAGTCTAGAGCTACAGTAAGATCGTGTTGATATTTAGTCTAGAACTACAGTAAGATCATGTTGATATTTAGTCTAGAGCTACAGTAAGATCATGTCGATATTTAGTCTAGAACTACAGTAAGATCATGTTGATATTTAGTCTAGAGCTACAGTAAGATCATGTCGATATTTAGTCTAGAGCTACAGTAAGATCGTGTTGATATTTAGTCTAGAACTACAGTAAGATCATGTTGATATTTAGTCTAGAACTACAGTAAGATCATGTTGATATTTAGTCTAGAAGCTACAGTAAGATCGTGTTGATATTTAGTCTAGAACTACAGTAAGATCGTGTCGATATTTAGTCTAGAACTACAGTAAGATCATGTTGATATTTAGTCTAGAAGCTACAGTAAGATCATGTTGATATTTAGTCTAGAACTACAGTAAGATAGTGTTGATATTTAGTCTAGAACTACAGTAAGATCATGTTGATATTTAGTCTAGAACTACAGTAAGATCATGTTTATATTTAGTCTAGAACTACAGTAAGATCATGTTGATATTTAGTCTAGAGCTACAGTAAGATCATGTCGATATTTAGTCTAGAGCTACAGTAAGATCGTGTTGATATTTAGTCTAGAACTACAGTAAGATCGTGTTGATATTTAGTCTAGAACTACAGTAAGATCGTGTCGATATTTAGTCTAGAACTACAGTAAGATCGTGTTGATATTGAGTCTAGAACTACAGTAAGATCGTGTTGATATTTAGTCTAGAACTACAGTAAGATCATGCTGATATTTAGTCTAGAGCTACAGTAAGATCATGTTGATATTTAGTCTAGAGCTACAGTAAGATCATGTTGATATTTAGTCTAGAACTACAGTAAGATCATGTGGATATTTAGTCTAGAACTACAGTAAGATCATGTGGATATTTAGTCTAGAACTACAGTAAGATCATGTTGATATTTAGTCTAGAACTACAGTAAGATCATGTTGATATTTAGTCTAGAGCTACAGTAAGATCATGTTGATATTTAGTCTAGAGCTACAGTAAGATCATGTTGATATTTAGTCTAGAGCTACAGTAAGATCATGTGTAGTCTAGAACTACAGTAAGATAGTTGATATTTAGTCTAGAGCTACAGTAAGATCATGTTGATATTTAGTCTAGAGCTACAGTAAGATCATGTCGATATTTAGTCTAGAACTACAGTAAGATCATGCTGATATTTAGTCTAGATCTACAGTAAGCTCATGATGATATTTAGTCTAGAACTACAGTAAGATCATGTCGATATTTAGTCTAGAACTACAGTAAGATCATGTCGATATTTAGTCTAGAACTACAGTAAGATCATGTCGATATTTAGTCTAGATCTACAGTAAGATCATGTCGATATTTAGTCTAGAGCTACAGTAAGATCATGTTGATATTTAGTCTAGATCTACAGTAAGCTCATGATGATATTTAGTCTAGAACTACAGTAAGATCATGTCGATATTTAGTCTAGAACTACAGTAAGATCATGTCGATATTTAGTCTAGAACTACAGTAAGATCATGTTGATATTTAGTCTAGATCTACAGTAAGATCATGTCTATAGTAATGTGATTACATTACCCTCGTTAACGCCAGCACCGGTTATGTGTAAGATGTAAAAGCAAAGTGAGAAGTGTTTAATTGAAATGGTTTGACGGCTCTGCAGGATCTGAAGCTGTCTCTGGAGGAGCTGTCGAGCGCTCTGGAGAAAGAGAGACAGGTTTCAGCTCGGCGCAGCGTCTCAGAGCTGCAGGTATGAGTTAGTCTTCATTTTATCAGCTGTTTGCAATTTTAGTCTTGTGTTAAATGCTACGTGTACTGCGTTAAATAACTGAGACTTGTTATAGCACTTGCATGTTGTTGCTCTTTTGTTGATTTTGATTGCTTCTAATGTCCTCATTTGTAAGTCGCTTTGGATAAAAGCATCTGCTGAATGAATAAATGTCCTTGTAATTTTTTATAATATTTAGTCAACCTTATCCCATTTAGTTTTAGTCGACTAAGGCCTGGTTTCACAGACAGGGCTTAGACTAAGCCAGGATTAGGCCATCGTTTAATATATTATTATAATATATTATATATTATAAGATCAATCAGTGCAAGTTTATTTCAGGTGAAACAGCTCAGACTTACATTTTATTCTGGGACTAGACTTAAACCTTGTCTGTGAAACCGGGGGGGAGGGGTCTCAATATTTGAGTCTAGTTTAAGTCAAAGAAAACTTGACATTTTAGCAATAAGATTATTATTAATTAACCGTACAGCGGTATTAATTTTGGCAACCAGTAGTTTAGTAATGTTATCATATTTAGTCAAACTTGTCCTGTTTTTGTTTAGTCCAGATTAAGTCAACGAGCATTTTATTCAGGTTGAGTCATATTTTCATCATGCTGTATAATTGTTAAACTGATAAAAATTAATTTTGCTCAAAATTATAATCATAATGATTGTCATTTTAGAAATATTTTTTGTATTTCAGGCATTGCACTTTCACCAGTAAACACAAATCAATAGAATATGGACTCAAGCCTAGTTTATTTCACCTCATCTAGTGTACTGATTTATTATAGGCTGTTATTATATAAATTAATACCAAAGACTTATGCACTCTCCCTGTCAACGTTATGAAAACTGCTAAAACATAAAATCCCAAATTTCCTAGTAATAGCAGACGCTTTTATCCAAAGCCACTCACAAATGAGGACAATGGAAGCAATTAAAACCAATAAAATAGCAATAATATACAAGTGCATATTACTAACAAGTCTCACTTAGCTTAACGCAGTGCACTTGCATGTTTTTTTATTATATAATAAATAAAAAGAAACCCGATAGAATAGAGAAAGCTAGTGTTAGAGGCATTTTTGTTTTGCTATACATTTAGAAATCTTATTATAACAGTATCACAAATTTAAAATTACTTCCGCAATGAGGAGCTAGAGGTTGCCAGATTGCTTAAAATAACGCATCTGGCAACCGAGTGTAGAGCAATCTGCAATAACATTTTATTTGACGAAACTAAATTATTTTATCGTTTTTAATACATTATAATCATGTTTTTTCGTCAATGAAATTGCATGTTGATTTAGTCATAGTTCTGGTTTATTGAGCTTATTGGCTCGTGGACGGAGGTTTTTGATCATGTGATCAGGTGACGGAGCTCTGTGTGTGTTTAGGTGCAGTTGGAGGCTCAGAGAGCTCGATCGGTGGAGCTCAGCGGCGCTCTGGAGAAACAGAAGGAGCTGAACACACATCTGCTGCAGCGCTTGCAGACGAGCTCCACGTCAAACACACAGGAGTCTGAGACACCGAACGCACGCAAGCAGGCCGAGGCCAGTCAATTACACCTGCTCACTGACTCTAGAGATCTCACTGTACACTATACAGTGCACTCATCTCACTTTACACTATACAGTGCACTCCTCTCACTGTACACTATACAGTGCACTCCTCTCACTGTACACTATACAGTGCACTCATCTCACTGTACACTATACAGTGCACTCCTCTCACTGTACGCTATACAGTGCACTCATCTCACTGTACACTATACAGTGCACTCATCTCACTGTACACTATACAGTGCACTCCTCTCACTGTACACTATACAGTGCACTCATCTCACTGTACACTATACAGTGCGCTCATCTCACTGTACACTATACAGTGCACTCATCTCACTGTACACTATACAGTGCACTCCTCTCACTGTACACTATACAGTGCACTCATCTCACTGTACACTATACAGTGCACTCATCTCACTGTACACTATACAGTGCACTCCTCTCACTGTACACTATACAGTGCACTCATCTCACTATACAGTGCACTCATCTCACTGTACACTATACAGTGCACTCCTCTCACTGTACACTATACAGTGCACTCATCTCACTGTACACTATACAGTGCACTCCTCTCACTGTACACTATACAGTGCACTCATCTCACTATACAGTGCACTCCTCTCACTGTACACTATACAGTGCACTCATCTCACTGTACACTATACAGTGCACTCATCTCACTGTACACTATACAGTGCACTCATCTCACTGTACACTATACAGTGCACTCCTCTCACTGTACACTATACAGTGCACTCCTCTCACTGTACACTATACAGTGCACTCATCTCACTGTACACTATACAGTGCACTCATCTCACTGTACACTATACAGTGCACTCATCTCACTGTACACTATACAGTGCACTCCTCTCACTGTACACTATACAGTGCACTCCTCTCACTGTACACTATACAGTGCACTCATCTCACTGTACACTATACAGTGCACTCATCCCACTGTACACTATACAGTGCACTCATCTCACTGTACACTATACAGTGCACTCATCTCACTGTACACTATACAGTGCACTCATCTCACTGTACACTATACAGTGCACTCCTCTCACTGTACACTATACAGTGCACTCACTGTACACTATACAGTACACTCATCTCACTGTACACTATACAGTGCACTCATCTCACTGTACACTATACAGTGCACTCATCTCACTGTACACTATACAGTACACTCATCTCACTGTACACTATACAGTGCACTCCTCTCACTGTACACTATACAGTGCACTCATCTCACTGTACACTATACAGTGCACTCATCTCACTGTACACTATACAGTACACTCATCTCACTGTACACTATACAGTGCACTCATCTCACTGTACACTATACAGTGCACTCATCTCACTGTACACTATACAGTACACTCATCTCACTGTACACTATACAGTACACTCATCTCACTGTACACTATACAGTGCACTCCTCTCACTGTACACTATACAGTGCACTCCTCTCACTGTACACTATACAGTACACTCATCTCACTGTACACTATACAGTACACTCATCTCACTGTACACTATACAGTACACTCATCTCACTGTACACTATACAGTGCACTCATCTCACTGTACACTATACAGTGCACTCATCTCACTGTACACTATACAGTGCACTCATCTCACTGTACACTATACAGTGCACTACGTACACTATACAGTGCACTCATCTCACTGTACACTATACAGTGCACTCATCTCACTGTACACTATACAGTGCACTCATCTCACTGTACACTATACAGTACACTCATCTCACTGTACACTATACAGTGCACTCATCTCACTGTACACTATACAGTGCACTCATCTCAACTGTACACTATACAGTGCACTCATCTCACTGTACACTATACAGTACACCTCATCTCACTGTACACTATACAGTACACTCATCTCACTGTACACTATACAGTGCACTCCTCTCACTGTACACTATACAGTGCACTCCTCTCACTGTACACTATACAGTACACTCATCTCACTGTACACTATACAGTGCACTCATCTCACTGTACACTATACAGTACACTCATCTCACTGTACACTATACAGTGCACTCATCTCACTGTACACTATACAGTACACTCATCTCACTGTACACTATACAGTGCACTCATCTCACTGTACACTATACAGTGCACTCCTCTCACTGTACACTATACAGTACACTCATCTCACTGTACACTATACAGTACACTCATCAGGGCATGTTGTGCTAAAGGAAAACATGCTTTAATGGTTTCGATTTGTTAATAAAACATAATAATAAATAAATACAAATATATATATATATATATATATATACACTATATTTTCAAAAGTATTGGCACCCCTTCTAATGAAAGGTTTGACTACTTTAGTAATCTCCATGAGTGTAAATCTTAATGTTGAAGCATATAATGATATTCTAGGGAATCTAATTGTATAGCAACAGTTTGGACTCTTTTCTATTCTAACATGACAGTGTCTCTGTGTATAAGACAAGAATCAGAGAGAAATGATGATTCAGTCAGTGTGGAAGAACTTGACTGGTCTGCAGAAAGCAGCTGAACACCTCTGGTGTGACTTTAAATGAGCCACAAACTCGTCACCAAACACTAATGCACAAAAAACATGATTTTTTTCTGTTATGTTTTTGCAAATGAACTGGTTGTATATTAATCTGAGCTGATTAAGAGCCCAAGCGTGTGCTGCTGTGTGCAGGTGGAGGCCGGCGATCTCTCCGTGGAGTCTCTCCTGCAGACGCAGCTGGCCCAGAAGCACACGCAGGTGGTGCAGATGATGGAGGAGCTGGAGAGACACAAGCTGGAGGCGCTGCAGCACAACAAGGAGAAATCCGCCCTCGCTCTGGACCAGAATGCACTGCGTGCGACACGCGACGGCCTGGAGAGACGGGCAAGCGAGCTGCAGATAGAGCTGGAGAGAGAGAGAGATGGAGTTAGGAGGGTGGAGAGAGACAGAGACAGACTGCAGGAGACCGTGAGACAGCTGGAGGACACAAACCAGAGCGTCAGATCAGAGGATCGAACCCGGGACTGGGTGTTGCGGACGGGAGACGCTCAGACGCCGGAGTCTCAGCGTGAGGGTCAGAGGTCAGATCCCAAACACATGGACAGAATCCTCAGCAGAATGCAGCTCATCGCCGCCAAGATCAACAGCCTGACCAGCGAAAGCCCAGACAGGTACGACAACACAACTCTAACACACTTAGGAAAGTCCGATAGTTCACTTGCTTTGTTCCGGATCAAAGGCACAAAATATACATTGTAGCTATTTTTAGCTGTTTTGGTTCCTTTTTACACCACACTGTTTGCTCTGGTCTGAACCAGCTGAAACGAACCAAGATACAGTCACGTGACAACATCTTGTTGGCTAGATGTGTCTTTGAACGCATTCCCTAAACTGCTTTTTGATCCCACCGGTGCTCCCGGAAGTAAACAAAGACAGAGTCAAATGCAGCAGACGGCACACTGCTATTATGGAGAGATGACCGCGCAAGTGGATTCTCCAAACCTCCTCACAACCCCAAGTGTGTCCGCGACCCGCCATGCTAAACTACAAACACCTCCTCATCCCATAATGCACAGCGCAGCTGACTACGGCAGCTGGTTTGATCCAATTCTTTGAACCATTCTTTTTGCGGTTGGGTCTGTTTGAGGTCGGATGAACCGCTCCAGGGTTCGTTTGAAAGCGCGCCGAGATCACCTCTTCAAGCAGGTCTCGGTACGCTTGTTTGGTCCGCTTTTGGTGCACACCCGAGTGCGACTGCTGCATTCTCACCGGCCCAAACGAACCGCACCGAGAAGGAAAACCAACTCTAGTGCGATTCAACCCGACTAAATGAGGCAGGTGTGAAAGCACCGTTAGGTGACTTTAAAGATGTTTAACTGAAACCGAGCTCCAGACTAACATTTGAGAGCAGCGGCACCAAGACAAAAATCTTCTTTACTGTTCTACTAAAGGAAAAAGTCAGTTGTGCAGGTGTTGCAGCCCATGACGTGTGTGTGTGTGTGTGTGTGTGTGTGTGTTGTGCAGGTTATCAGGGCAAGCGCCGGACCGGGACAGTCTAGCATGGCTGCACAGTAATGTACAGGATGTGATGTCACTGTTACAGCATATCCCATCAGCCCCCTCTGCTCTCCCGGAGGTGAGTGAATACATTTACATGGCTGTTAACATATAATGGACCTTTGTAAATACATGTTTGATTATATGAATGTGTGTGTATGTAGAGCGCCATGCTGCTGGGAGGATCGTCCAGTCTACTAAACGAGCGTTTGCTCAGACAGAACGCAGAGCTCACGGGATTCGTTAGCCGACTGACAGAAGAGAAGAACGACCTGCGAAACCAGTTACTGAAGCTGGAGGAGGAGCTGTGCAGATACAGACAGAAGAAAACCACCACCGAGAGTGTGAGTGAACCAATGAATGAGTGACTGAATGAATCAGTTATAGAAGAAAACCACAGCCGAGAGCGTGAGTGAACCAATGAATGAGTGAATGAATGAATCAGTGAATCAGTTATAGAAGAAAACCACCACTGAGAGCGTGAGTGAACCAATGAATGAGTGAATCAGTGAATCAGTTATAGAAGAAAACCACCACTGAGAGCGTGAGTGAACCAATGAATGAGTGAATGAATGAATCAGTGAATCAGTTATAGAAGAAAACCACCACTGAGAGCGTGAGTGAACCAATGAATGAGTGAATGAATGAATCAGTGAATCAGTTATAGAAGAAAACCACCACTGAGAGCGTGAGTGAACCAATGAATGAGTGAATGAATGAATCAGTGAATCAGTTATAGAAGAAAACCACCACTGAGAGCGTGAGTGAACCAGTGAATGAATCAGTGAATCAGTTATAGAAGAAAACCACCACTGAGAGTGTGAGTGAACCAGTGAATGAATGAATGAATGCATCAGTGAATCAGTTATAGAAGAAAACCACCACTGAGAGCGTGAGTGAACCAATGAATGAGTGAATGAATGAATCAGTGAATCAGTTATAGAAGAAAACCACCACTGAGAGCGTGAGTGAACCAATGAATGAGTGAATGAATGAATCAGTGAATCAGTTATAGAAGAAAACCACCACTGAGAGCGTGAGTGAACCAGTGAATGAATCAGTGAATCAGTTATAGAAGAAAACCACCACTGAGAGTGTGAGTGAACCAATGAATGAGTGAATGAATGAATCAGTGAATCAGTTATAGAAGAAAACCACCACCGAGAGCGTGAGTGAACCAATGAATGAATCAATGAATCAGTTATAGAAGAAAACCACCACCGAGAGCGTGAGTGAACCAATGAATGAGTGAATGAATGAAGCCATGAATCAGTTATTGACAAAAACCACCACTGAGGGCGTGAGTGAACCAATGAATAAATGAATCCGTGAATCAGTTATAGAAGAAAATCACCACCGAGAGCGTGAGTGAACCAATGAATGAGTGAATGAATGAAGCCATGAATCAGTTATTGACAAAAACCACCACTGAGAGCGTGAGTGAACCAATGAATGAATGAATTAATCAGTGAATCCGGTATAGAAGAAAACCACCACCAAGAGTGTGAGTGAACCAATGAATGAGTGAATTAATGAATCAATGAATCAATTATAGAAGAAAACCACCACAGAGAGCGTGAGTGAACAAATGAATGAATCAATCAATCAATCAGTGAATCAATTACAGACAGACGAAAATCACAGCCCTAGAGCATAAGTGAACCCGTTGCAGGCAGAAGAACACCAAATCAGGGAGCATGAGTGAATGAATGAATCAGTGAATCAGTTACAGACAGAAGAACACCAAGTCAGGGAGCATGAGTGAACGAATGAATCAGTTAGTGAATGAATGAATCAGTGAATCAGTTACAGACAGAAGAACACCAAGTCAGGGAGCATGAGTGAACGAATGAATCAGTTAGTGAATGAATGAATCAGTGAATCAGTTACAGACAGAAGAGCACCAAATCAGGGAGCATGAGTGAACGAATGAATCAGTTAGTGAATGAATGAATCAGTGAATCAGTTACAGACAGAAGAACACCAAATCAGGGAGCATGAGTGAACGAATGAATCAGTTAGTGAATGAATGAATCAGTGAATCAGTTACAGACAGAAGAACACCAAATCAGGGAGCGTGAGTGAACGAATGAATCAGTTAGTGAATGAATGAATCAGTCAGTGAATGAATGAATGAATCAGTGAATCTGAATATTTATTTTTAGTAGGAAGTGATGTTAAGTGTACATACAGACGATGTGGAAACAGCATCTATAAAGTGGCGTTGTTCTTGTGGTTAAACAGAGTTGGATCCGGGCTGGCGTGGAGCGTCAGGAGCTGGTGGTGTTTTCTAGCGAGCGTGACTCGTGGGCTCAGGAGAGGAATCGTTTGGAGAAGTCTCTCCGTCAGGCTGAGGCAGAACTGACCCGTCTGAGAGCAGAGATCCGCTCCGAAACACTGCGAGATATGACCGGAGCCGATCTGGACAACACGGCCCTCAGGGTGAGCGTCCGCAACCAATGATCCCTCTCATTTATATCTAGCTGAGCTAAACTGTTCTCTATCGGGCCAACATTTCGTCCAAAAACATTCTTTATTCCAGACCTGTACAGCACACACCCAAAAAAGAGCGCAACTTTTAACTGTAATGTGCTGTTTATATTTTATTTCACTATAGAAGTAACTAAAAGATGCACATTTTAGGTTACCAGAGAAAATTAGTTTTTTTTACAGTGCTGTGTTACAAAGAAATTATATTAAATAAATTCTGTCAATTCTTTATAATAATATAATTAGTGCTGTCAATTGATTAATCGCGATTATTCGCATAAAAAAATAATATTTACATAATATATGTGTGTACTGTGTATATTTATTATGTGTATATATAAATACACACACATGCATGTATACATTTCAGATAAATGTTATGTTCATATATTAAATAAATTTCTATATAATATAAATTATATGAATATAAATATAGACATGTAAATATTTTCCAAATATATACTGTATGTGTGTGTATTTATACAGTATATATAATAAATATATACATTACTTAAACAATAACTTTTATTTTGGATCCGATTAATCGCGATTAATCGTTTGACAGCACTAAATATAATATAATATTGCGTAATATAATACAATACAATATAACGAATATGAAAAATGAAGCAGATATTGGTCATAAATACGGTTTCATTTGAGTAAATCTAGCGTATATACACAGAAATTGTATACATGGCAACCCGTCAAAATAAAAGTTTGGTTTAACTTGAAGAAATTGTTGCAGAAATATGTTACTGTATATTATATATTACTGTAATTCAGTAGAACGCAAGTCATTACTGTTGAAAAGTTTATAAAACTATTTTTTAAGGAATAATCACACAATATTTTTTCCATGTTTCAATTTGACTAGAATAAAATAACGTTTCATTTTCATATTTCACTTATTATAAGCAGAACATTTTAAATAAACAACATAGAATTTCAAACGGCTATTGTAAGAATAAACAAAATAATCAAATAATTAGACATGCTCAAACAGAATTTGGTAACAACCATAAGGTGTGGAAAAATAAAAAAATTCTAAGGGCCCTAAACATGTCATTTTTGTTCAACTTTAAATAAACAGATTTAAAATTATTATTTAAAATCATAAAACATATACGTGTCTCTGGAGCACAAAAGCAGTCATAAGCAGCACAGCTATATTTGTAGCAATAGCCAACAATACATTGTATGGGCCAAAATTATACATTTTTCTTTTATGCCAAAAATCATTAGATATTAAGATCATGTTCCATGAAAATATATCACTACCGTAAATATAGCAAAACTAAAAAATTTATTATTAATATGCATTGCTAAGAACTTCATTTGAACAACTTTAAAGATGATTTTCTCAATATTTCGATTTTTTTTTTTGCACCCTCAGATTCCAGATTTACAAATATTGTCCAAACCATACATCAATGGAAAGATGATTTATTCAGACCCTTATGACTGGTTTTGTGGTCCAGGGTCACATATTAGACATTAAAATTCAATTTAACCATTAAAAAGGAGTCCAAAAAGATGTTTTTCTGTGTCCACAGAGGCTGTATGGGAAGTACCTGCGCTCCGAGAGCTTCCGGAAGGCTCTGATCTATCAGAAGAAGTATCTTCTGCTGCTGCTGGGAGGCTTTCAGGAGTGTGAGGAGGTCACGCTGTCTCTGATCGCCCAGATGGGCGGCTTCCCCCCCGCACACACCTGTCTGGAGTCTGTGAGCCGCCAGCGCAGGGGCTTCACACGCTTCAGATCGGCCGTGCGCGTCTCCATCGCCCTCTCCAGGTACACACACACCTTCACTGTTCACTAGGGGTGTGACGATGAACCCGAGCCGGCTGAAAATAGATTCAAATCGGTTGAGATGCCAAACAAATCATGATACAACTGTGTCTCTGACCTCTGTTCATAACCACAGCTGCTTTGTTTACTGTGGTAACCAAGGAAACACTGTATCATTGCTGTTCATAAGCTCTTTGTTTACAGCGGTAACCAAGGAAACACTGTATCACTGCTGTTCATAAGCTCTTTGTTTACAGCGGTAACCAAGGAAACACTGTATCATTGCCGTTCATAAGTGCAGCGCTGCTTTGTTTACAGCGGTAACGAAGGAAACACTGTATCATTGCTGTTCATAAGCTCTTTGTTTACAGCGGTAACCAAGGAAACACTGTATCACTGCTGTTCATAAGCTCTTTGTTTACAGCGGTAACCAAGGAAACACTGTATCATTGCTGTTCATAAGCGCTTTGTTTACAGTGGTAACTAAGGGAACACTGTATCATTGCTGTTCATAAGCACTTTGTTTACAGCGGTAACCAAGGAAACACTGTATCATTGCTGTTCATAAGCACTTTGTTTACAGCGGTAACCAAGGAAACACTGTATCATTGCTGTTCATAAGCACTTTGTTTACAGCGGTAACCAAGGAAACACTGTATCATTCCTATTTTAAAATGATTTATTATATTTTGACTATTTGTCACAGTTTTTGATTAGTTTTATTTTTTAATTCTTTTAAATTTTTATTTTTATTGTTTTTATTTTGAAATGATTTACTTTAATTTTTCCGTTTTATGATTTAATAGATTTAATAATGAGCTTTTCCTCAAATCCTCTGTTGTAGTAACTGACAGAGTCCGAGTTTACATTAGCGAGATGATGATTCGGGTTTGGTCTTTATGAGTCCTGTCCCAGTCGAGTCAGAGTCCTGTTTAACGACGGGTTCTGGCTTCAGCTTGATGTACGTGTATTATCTGCTGGACACTGATTGGCTGAACGCTGTCTCCTGCAGGATGAAGTTTCTGGTGAAACGATGGCAGAGAACAGCTGGAGGAAGTGTGACGTCTCCGATCATCAACAGAAACGGCCTCGCTCAGATCACAGGTGACCGTCTCTCACACACACACACACACACCGGCACACACACACACACACACACACACACACACACACACACACACACACACACACACACACACACACACACACACACACACACACACACACACACACATACACAGATGCACACACACAGACACAGACACAGACACACACACACACACACACACGTACATACACACACACACACACACAGACGTACATACACATACACACACACACACACAGAGACGTACATACACATACACTCACACACTCACACACACACACACACATGCACTCACATATACACACACACACACACACACATGCACTCACATATACACACACAACTAGCATTTTAGCTCAGCGTTGTTGTCTATTGTCTTAAATAGCCTGCATAGCACTTCATCTTTTATAACATAGGATTTAGATTTTTTTGTCAAATGTTGCAGCATGTTAAAAAATATATATATATATATATATTCATGCCATGTGATTACAGCATTTCTCTAGATTTGTAGTGAGACGCGTGTTTGTTTTTGTGCTTGTTTTCACTGAAGCTGGAGTTTTAATAAATATTAAAACAATAAATATCGCATCATGGACTTAATATTACAGTGTTACCGTATCATGAGATTTTGATATCTTTACATCCCTAGAAAGCATTAATATGAAATAGCAATCTTTTGTGACATTATAAATGTCTTAACAGTCACTTCTGATCAGTGTAGTGTGTCCCTGATGAACAGAAGCATTAGTTTGTTGTGTTAAATGTTGACTGAAGGTGTGGATTCGTCGTATCTTCACCCCGGCGGTGTGGAGGCGTTCAGAGAGAGACGAGCGACCAGCCGCGGACGCACGGGACGAGACTCTCCTCGCTCCGCTGCATCGCTCCAGCACAGGTGCAAACACATACAACACTCACTCTGATCACACACACACTGCCTTTCATTACACACAAACATGGCAATGATCACACGTCAAGATCATTCCAAGAAGTATAGCTTTAGGAAGAAAATATGTGATTTAACATTGAAAGAATAATGATAATAAATGGACATTAATGTTTTTTATATGAAATGATTCTCTCAATATGAAACAAAAGTCACTGTTTTAATGAGTGAGTCATTGAATCATTCATTCTGCTGACCTCTGATTCATTCAGAAACATCAAATGACTTTATAAATGAGTCACTGAATCATTGACTCACTCGATTCATTCAAACAGTTCATTCAGAAACATTAAATGACTGAGTCACTGAATCATTGACTCACTCGATTCATTCAAACAGTTCATTCAGAAACATTAAATGACTGTCTTTATGAAAGAGTCACTGAATCATTGACTCACTCGATTCATTCTAACAGTTCATTCTTTCAGATACAAATCAAATGACTGTCTTTATGAATGAGTCACTGAATCATTGACTGGATTCATTCAGAAACGATTTAAACAACTGTTTTATGAATGAGTCACTGAATCATTGACTCACTTGTAGAGGTCTGCACGGGCTCAAAACTGAAGCCCGAACCCGGCCCGTACCCGAGATTGTCTGACCCAACCCGACCCGACCCGAGCGGCACAGTTAAATTTAGAGCCCGAACCCGACCCGAAATCCCCCCCACAGCGAATAGCCAACTAAAAAAAAAGGAAAAAGGCTGCATTTCACGATTGCATGCAAAGAAACAGATTAATCAAGGCTCTGCCATTTCACAAACATTTACCAGTTATGACAGTTTGTAAACATCAGGTGCAGCGGTCGCATACATTCTGCCGAGTTTATGAATTTTGTATGAAGATAATTCTTCCACCGTACAAATTATGGTCATTTTTTGTCAGTTAAGGCTCGTTAGCATTCTGTCTACTTTAAATCAGACATAAGATTACGTGAGTGTGTTTACAATCTTAAATAAGATTGTATTTATTTGAATGCATTAATCATTTATTTGAATTAGCGAGAGAGAGAGAGAGAGAGAGAGAGAGAGAGAGAGAGAGAGAGAAGGGGGAAAGTTGCGCGTGCATGTGAACCTGCGTCTGCGCGTCTCTCTCTACAAGCAATGAGGCTTAGTTACTTCAAAAACAGTGATTTTGCCGCCTCATTGCAGATAAATATGATGTTGTGACTTGCGAGTCAGTAGCCTGTCGAAGCTATTTTACTAATAAAAGTTTCCGTGCTGTTTGTGCGCGATCTCTGATATGTGTGTGCGTGCGTCTATGAAAGCAGCGAAGCCTCTGCATATAGTTTTGGTTTAGCTACAAACCCGAACCCGACCCGAGCCCGAAGCTATCCATTAAACATTAACCCGACACCCGTCCCGAAACCCGACCCGAAAGTATTTCAGGACCCGCGGGTTCGGGTCGGGTAGCAGACCTCTACTCACTTGATTCATTCAGACAGTTAATTCTTCCAGAAACGAATCAAATGGCTGTCTTTATGAATGAGTCACTGAATCATTGACTCACTCGATTCATTCAAACAATTAATTCAGAAACATTAAATGACTGTTTTTATGAATGAGTCACTGAATCATTGACTCACTTGGTTCATTCAAACAGTTCATTCAGAAACATTAAAAGACTGTCTTTATGAATGAGTCACTGAATCATTGACTCACTCGATTCATTCAAACAGTTCATTCAGAAACATTAAATGACTGTCTTTATGAATGAGTCACTGAATCATTGACTCACTCGATTCATTCAGAAGCGATTTAAACGGCTGTTTTATGAATGAGTCACTGAATCATTGACTGGATTCATTCAGAAATGAACTAAGTGAATGCATCATGTTCATCAGTAAGATGGTTTGTGTCTGTAGGTTTCACTCGATGGCCGGTGACGGTGGAGGTGTGCCGTGTTCACACCTGCAGAACTACGACCCCGACCGCGCTCTCACCGACTACATCTCTCGTCTGGAGGCTCTGCAGAGACGTCTGGGCAGTGTGCAGTCAGGTAACACCGCACCATAGTTACAGGAGGACACTGTTATCAGCATTAAGCCCTGTTCACAACAACAGCGATAGCCATATGAGCATCCACACCAGCGGATCATATCGTCTGCCGCTGAAAACATCACTCTAATGTGATTCCAGCAATATCATTTCTCTGTGCCTTTATGGTTATAGCTGTGGTGTGGACTCTGCTGTTCTTTAATGTTGAGAAATGATCTTTATTATTATCTTTATAGTTATGGTGCTTGATGTGAATGGGCCTTTATTGCACTGATTCAATGATTCAAGTCTAGTTTCAAATCACTTCATTCCAGTATATATAGCATAGAAAATACAGTATATATAAAAAATACTGAAAAATTATATCAGAATATCTATTTGTATATACACACACACACACACGGACGCACACAGACGCACACACACAGACGCACACACAGACACACACACACACACACACACACACACACACAGACACACACACACACGCACACACACACAGACGCACACACACACAGAGAGACACACGCACACACACACACAGAGAGACACACGCACAGACACACACACACACACACATAGAGACACACACGCACAGACACACACACACACACGCACACAGACACACACACACACGCGCACACACACACACACACACACACACACACAGACAGACACACACACACACAGACACTGACACACAGAGAGAGAGACATTCACACAGACACACGCACACAGACACACGCACACACAGACACACACACACACAGACACCGACACAGACACAGACACACGCACACACACACACACACACACACAGACACAGACACACACACACACACACACACACAGAGAGGGAGACATACACACACACACACAGAGAGGGAGACATACACACACACACACACACACACACACAGACACAGACACAGACACACACACACACACACACACACACACACAGAGAGGGAGACACACACACACACACACACAGACGCACAGACACACGCACACACAGACACACACAGAATATATATGTAAATGTATGCATTTTTGTATATAATAAATATACAGTGTATATATAACAAATACTAGAAACGATATATATTATCAAAGAGCTGTGATAACGCTCTGAATGCCGAGCGCTCGCTGTCTTCTGTAATATCAATATTGGATTAATAAGCAGAGTATTTCCGCAGGTTCCTCTTCGTACGCTCAGCTGCACTTTGGAGTCAGAAGATGAAGCTCTTCATCTACACTGAACCGGTCTTGAAGAAACGCCGCTGCCTTCTCGTGTGCGTTCGTGTTGGACATAACCCTTGTTTCTCTTGCTGTGTGTTTGTGTGCATCAAGCTTTCGTTGGCGGCACGACGTCTGTGCATTAGTTCGGCTGTATTTGTTGTTAAAGGAAAGCAATCATGTCACTGTATATCTGAGGACTGCTGATTGAAGAGGTGTATCTCTTCAGATACTGTGTTTTATTCGCTCGCTCCCGGCACACAGCACATTTGGAGAAGACATATTTTTGTAAAGGTAGGAGCTTCGGATTTTATGGCTATTTTGTCAAAACTGGAATAAAAATTAATATAATATTTGAAAACTGATTTTGACTGATCTATTTTTCTGTATCCTGCTTCATTTTTTGGAGTATGATACTGTATCTAATAATCATTTATGCTATATTTCAAGTCAATTTTTTATTGGAAATAATTTATTAGATTAATCAACAATTCATAAATGTGTATCAATTTCTACAGGAGAACCAAACATTTATAATTACATCAATAATCACTTGTTTTATGAGCTAAATATGTATTTGATGATACACTGCTATTTATATATGATGGTTGTTCAGGCATTTGGAAGTTAAAATGTTGATTATTATTGATATGTGATGTATTTATGCATATTGAAACTATTTCCCAAATTAATATAATATAAGTCCTGGCCTCTAAATATACTGTTTAAGCTCAATAATGTTTCTGTGCATTATTTTATGTATTACAAGCACATAAATAAAGAAATCAAAATAAAAACATTACAAATTTGACAAATAATTCAATTAAAAACACTATATTTGTGTCCCTGGAGCACAAAAGCAGTCATAAGCAGCACAGATATATTTGAAGAAATAGACAACAATACATTGTATGGGTCAAAATTATGAATTATTTTTTATTCTACATATTATACCCCAGACTGCTTTTGCTATTCTTTAAATCCATGTAAATAGCAGAGAAAGAAAACTAAAAGCTTTGCCTCGTTTTTGTGAATTTAATTGATTTTTGTCCTTCTAAACCACAACCAAGCCTAAATATGAATATGACGTTGATACGCTGAGAAAATTAGTCAGCATTTAAATACTAGCAGAAATAATTAATTTTCAGTCAAATGTGAAAAGATGGATTTTATTTGACAATCTCCATCATTGCTAGATGTTAGGCTACAAGGCTTCAAAACTTCTCCCTAATTATATTTCGATGCAGTGTGAATGAAAAGGTTTTTGACGTTTTGTGGTGATTTTATGTCATATTTTACTTAATGTGTATTTAAAACAAACACAATGTTTATATCATTAAAGGCGCAATATGTAAGTTTTCGCCGCATATTCAAAGCGAACAGAGAAACGAAGGCGTCGTTTGATGACGTCGTGGCTGAGTGTGGAATCATGGGAGTTGTAGTCTTCATCCCCGCAGCCGATGCAAACATGTCCATGGATGTGTTAATGTATTAAACACTTATTAAGGTCACTGTAGAATGAAGTCGTGGAAGCGAAACGAGGACGCTGAAGTGATCATTACACGATACACGGCTCGAAAACCGCCGAGCTTTTATTATGCCACAGTTCTCCCGGTCATGCGTATGTGAGGTAAACATTTTAAAAGTAAAACCGCGCTGTTTTGTCATACTAGATACATTTGAGTGTGTTGAAAGCTTTGGTATAATGCTACTCTGTGCGTTCTTCACCTGTCTAATGAAATACTATTTTTTTGTGTATTCAATTATATATTAAAGTGCCATGTTTTCTACAAACTAAAACCGGAAATTGAGGGCGTGTGACGTCACTGGCAGCCGACGCAAGGACACGGTCAGTTTCACTGGTTAAAATTGCTTATTTCTCTGGATTTACACCTTCTTTGAAACATTTGGGGTAATGTAAGTACACAATTCAGCTATATATATATATATATATATATAAAACAATGTTCTAGTAGTATTGAGATATTTCAATCAGAACATCTTATATATTGTGCTGTTAATCTAACGTGCAGTTCCGTCTTTAACCACACGAGCCTGTGAAAAACTTTGTTTATTTTCTCAATCTTTGTATCTAAACTCGGGTACAAGGATTTAAATATTAAATGGTGATTTATTTTATGATTAACAGAGTCAATTAACCCAGCTTGATTGTCCCCTAACTCTGTCCTCGTGTTTGATTGGACGATGGGAACGCAGCGCACCGGAAGTAGTAGAATCCGCGTATTCTTGAGGAGGTGTTCTGTCTCCTCTGAGTGAGTTTATGTTAGTCTCGTGTGTGTCTGTAGTTTGAAGTGTTTGTAATGTGGTCAGATCGTGTCACCGTCACTGAGATGTACTACACCAGAGGTTCTCAATTCCAGTCCTCGCACTTCCTCACTCTGCATATTTTGCATGTCTCTCTTAGTTAACACATCTGATTCCAGATAATCAACTTGTTAGAAGTGCGCTCCGTGCATGAACTGTGTTCCGATTGACTTCTGCCTACACAGGGTCCATTTCTCCCTACTCCATGAGCAGGGAAATCCGCTGAAGTGTACTTTATTTCGGAACATTCGTTCATGGATTTGCGCTGCCGACCTCTGCGAGGACTGGAATTGAGAACCGCTGCTCTACACCAACGTGTAGTCCTCCAACTGCTCCCCGGGCGCCCACTGTGTGTGTGTGTAAATGCACAGCACTAATTCTGAGTATGAGTCACTATACTTCACGTTCACAAGTGTCACATTCACTTGTTTTTATATAAAATCCTTCTTAGGCACCCATTTGACCAGCAGCGGCCCTGATACAAATGGAAATGTGGATGATATTATTAACCGTGATAATAACCGTGATAAGACGATCGTCGCTTTGGCAGTTCTGTAGAAAGACCGCGAAACTGAAATATGAAGACGCGCCGCTGACGTCACGCGTGATGTATTTCCGCTAGTGCGCAGCGCGAATGTAGTCATATATTATGTCTAGTGAATGTAGTTGATGTTTTTGTGAAGCTCAGCTCGTTCCCGCGCTTCGTTGGACTCGTGATTCGGTGGAGATGTAGGTGTCTGTGAGCTGATGTTTGTTCCTCACCGTCGGTGTGATCGGTGTGCAGCGGAGTCAGTATCTGATCGGAGTCGCTCTCAGTCATACTTACCTGGCAGGGGCGTCTCCATGATCAGGAAGGTGGATCAGCCTAAGCGAGGATTAGTCATTGCACTCCGGCTTCTCTGACCTTAATGAATTCTCCACATGTGAGAATCTCAACTGCACAATTTATGCTAGTGGGGACTGCGTTCGCGCTCTCCCCGAATGATCTGGTGAATATTAGAAACATGGCAATGTAGACGCAGTGTTTTCTGTGGCATGGAATATGCTCATGTAATCAGTAAAATGGTTCAATTTAAGTGTAGTACCACCTTCTAGTGTCACTTTCACTTCAAATTTGAAAATCTTAAGGCAAAGAAAGTGAGCTACTGGCATAATTATTTTAAATTAAAACTATAAAGTTGACTAATAGTTTTTTTCATATGAAGAGCTCTTTTCTAAAACGCTATAAATCCATTTGAATAGTTTTCATGAAAATTACATTTTTTTACCAAGACCCATACATTTTGTTAATATTCAATTTATCCTGTTAAAATGGTCTGTTGGCTCAGTCTGAACATGTTAAACAATGATTGTTAAATGAAACAACAATATTGTCGATTACAAATGCAAAGTTTTTTTTTTTTTCTCAAAACGCTACAAATCCATCCGTTTTTTTATGTTGGTTTATGTCATAAAAAAAGACATCTCGAACCCGGGTTTCCGGCGCGGGAGGCGGCGCTCTAACATGGAACGCCAAAGGCTACAGCCTCTAGCGTCAGTCGGTTAAACACCACCTTTACTGGTATACACATCTGTTACATTGACATCCCACAGTGGGTATTAACGCGCCACCTGAGAACCTTCTTTTTTGTTGTTTTTTGATTTTCTTTGTCCAGTCTGCGTTTTCTACCCCCAGGTGTAGGTCTCACTGGCTCATCCAGGCCATCAAAAGTGTTATTAGAGTTTAAAGCACTCATTGTGAAACTCGTAAGTCTGTGTGTGTGGGTTTGTGTGTGTGTGTGTGTGTGTGTGTGTGTGTGTGTGTGTGTGAGTGTTTGTGTGTGTGCGCGTGTGTGTTTGTGTAATGTGTGTGAGTGTGTGTGTGTGTGTGTGTGTGTGTGTGTGTGTGTGCGTGCGCGCGTGCGTGCGTGCGTGTGTGTAATGTGGTCAGATCGTGTCACCGTCACTGAGTTGTGTATCGCTCTGAATCACTCGGTCAGCGCTGAGAGTATTCGGGTTATCGCTTCTCGGCCTTTTGGCTAAGATCAAGTGTAGTATCTGTTCTTATCAGTTTAATATCTGATACGTCCCCTATCCGGGGACCATATATTAAATTGATTTTTGGAGCAGGGAGATGGAATGGAGGCTTGCTTCGTCCACTCCACGCATCGACCTGGTATTGCAGTATCTCCAGGAATGGTGCACCCCCTTCGGGGAACTAATGATGGTGAATAACGGGCAGATCCTATAGGAATTAATCGTGAAGATTAAATGGAGAAAAATATTGAATTTGTGAAGACTTTGTTCTTCTAAAAAGACACCTTGTATGATGCGCAGATACCGTGATTATGGCTATAAAAGGTGCTGATTTCTTGAGTTTTGATAGAGCAGTACATCTATAATGGAGGAGTTTTGTCCACTTTAATAGATCTGTGCTGCTCGAGGGAACTCCTCGCTGCTGACTGTAGCGCGGTGACGTCACGTATGTGTTTACTGCAACACGCATGCGCAACTTAACAGAATACTCGAATAAAATGTAAGAGTAATGAATGTTAGGGCGAAAAAAATCTGTGAAATGTAACAGAGCACACATCCATGATTTTAACCTTGTTTCATTTGAGGTTAAATTAAACGGAATTACTGAGTTAATTCAGCAATATCTGTTTAGTATTTTATTTACAAGTTATTCCCATTCTGTTGCACCGTACTTCACTGTGTATATTGTAATATCGCACTTTATATATTTCTTATTCGGATAGTCAATAAAAGACAAGCGATGTGAGTCAGTTCTAGTGGTGTAAATGGTAAAATATGAGTTGTATTCACTTTTACATACAGAGCGATCTGGGTTCGAATCCGCCTTTTGGCAAAGGTTTTTTTCCTCCTTTTCAATTATTAAATCCCATCAGAAATGCATTTATTTTCAATAAAAATCGAGGAAATAATCAAAGAGTTGTGAGGGAGGGCTTTATTGTGCCAATAAGTTGGCATCCATTTAATAATTTGAATTAAAATGATAATTTACACTCAATATATATATATATATTATTTGAATCTATCCTCTGTCGTGGTTTATTTATTTAGTATACTTTTAGACCTTTTGCTTTGGCAATTCTGCATGTGAAATATTTAAGCCAATAAAGTAGTGTTAAGCTCATTTTCAGTGTCTGCATACATTTTATGCATGGTGCCGCCAAAAAAACAAACTGATAACCGTGATCTTATTTTTATTTCAAATAAAACAACAGAAACAATTCATTGTATATACACATATAGATTAAGACTATAGACTATAAACATATATTTCATCATTTGGGACAGTTTCGAACACCCCTTAAAATGGCCGTCCCCTCAACTAGTGCACTACAATTCCTACAGTTCCGTAGAAAGACCGCGAAACTGAAATATGAAGACGTGCCGCTGACGTCACGCGTGATGTATTTCCGCTAGTGTTTGTCATTCCGCGAATGTAGTCATAGACATATATTATGTATTATTATAGTTGTATTTCAGATCAATATTGTTCTACGCTAACAAACCAGGGTCCATACACGCTTGGTTGTGAACTTAAGACCCACAGATCAACATGCTACTTTCTTATGAATCGAAATGTGGATGATATTATTAACCGTGATAATAACCGTGATAAGACGATCGTTGCTTTGGCAGTTCTGTAGAAAGACCGCGAAACTGAAATATGAAGACGTGCCGCTGACGTCACGCGTGATGTATTTCCGCTAGTGCGCAGCGCGAATGTAGTCATATATTATGTTTATGGAACGTAGTTGGTGTTTTTGCTCAGCTCAGCTCGTTCCCGCGCTTCGTTGGACTCGTGATTCGGTGGAGATGTAGGTGTCTGTGAGCTGATGTTTGTTCCTCACCGTCGGTGTGATCGGTGTGCAGCGGAGTCAGTATCTGATCGGAGTCGCTCTCAGTCATACTTACCTGGCAGGGGCGCCTCCATGATCAGGAAGGTGGATCGCCTTAAGCGAGGATTAGTCATTGCACTCGGGCTTCTCTGACCTTAATGAATTCTCCACATGTGAGAATCTCAACTGCACAATTTATGTTAGTGGGGACTGCGTTCGCGCTCTCCCCGAATGATACGGTCAATAATAGAATCATAGCAATGTGATGTAATATGTCTTGTGGAAAAACATTTTCATGTCATCCGTAAAATTGTTAATTTTAATTTAACTGAAGTTAGTGTTAATTTTACTTAAATAGGAAAGTCTTAAGGCAAAGAAAGAGTGTTAATGGCAGTTTTATTTTAAACTAAAGCTATAAAGTAGATTACTATTATATTTTATGTATTTCTCAAAAATGGACTTCATGTATAAATATACTTAAAATGACTAATAAGTATACTTGATTCATTCTTATAAAAAGTCTAAATATATTTGAGCTTGTGCTTCTAGAGTCCGTGTTTTCATTGTTATATGATGGCGGCGCTAGAACACGTCTTCTGTACACAAGTGTGGACAACTTTGTTGATATTTAGCTCCTTTTCAGACTACCCTAGCAACCTTTCCTTCAAAAGCACCTAGCAACAACTTTGAGTATCTCCAGAGTGCACCCTGGACGATGGGGGCGGGGCGACACATTAGAGTGGGCGTGTAGCTCCGCCCACCCCTAATTTCATTGGTTTATAGTACAGCAGAGTTTATTGGTGTAGATGTTTTGTAAGCATTCTTTTATATGCGTGTTTATGAATGATCTGCGCTGTTTTGCTGTACTACAGAAATATTAATTGATTTTAGTTAGAATTATTCTCGCCAGCGTCTCTCTCGTCGCCTCTTAATATCTGATACGTCCCCTATCCGGGGACCATATATTAAATTGATTTTTGGAGCAGGGAGATGGAATAGAGGCTTGCTTCGTCCACTCCACGCATCGACCTGGTATTGCAGTATCTCCAGGAATGGTGCACCCCCTTCGGGGAACTAATGATGGTGAATAACAGACAGATTCTGTAGGAATTAATCGTGTAGATTAAATGGAAAAAATATTGACTTTTTGAAGACTATGTTCTTAAGTTTCTTTGTACGTTATGCAGATATCGTGATTATGGCTATTAAAAGTGCTGATTGCTTGAGTTTTGATAGAGCAGTACATCTATAATGGAGGAGTTTTGTCTACTTTAATAGGTCTGTGCTGCTCGACGGGACTCCTCGCTGCTGACTGTAGCGCGGTGACGTCACGTGTGTTTACTGCATTATTGTATCTACATAAAAGTTATTACCATTCTGTTGCACTGTACTTCACTGTGTATATTGTAATATCGCACTTTATACATTTCTTATTCGGATAGTCAATATTACAAAAGACAAGCGATGTAAGTCAGTTCTAATGGTGTAGATGATAAAATATGAGTTGTATTCACTTTTACATACAGAGCGATCTGGGTTCGAATCCGCCTTTTGGCAAAGGTTTTTTTCTCGCTTTTCAATTTTTAAATCCCATCAGAAATGCATTTATTTTCAATAAAAATCGAGGAAATAATCAAACAGTTGTGAGGGAGGGCTTTATTGTGCCAATAAGTTGGCATCCATTTAATAATTTGAATTAAAATTAGAATTTACACTCAATATATATATATATATTATTTGAATCTTTCCTCTGTCGTGGTTCTTGTTTATTTATTTAGTATACTTTTAGACCTTTTGCTTTGGCAATTCTGCATGTGAAATATTTAAGCCAATAAAGTAGTGTTAAGCTCATTTTCAGTGTCTGCATAACATTTTATGCATGGTGCCGCCAAAAAAACAAACTGATAACCGTGATCTTATTTTTATTTCAAATAAAACAACAGAAACAATTAATTGTATATACAAATATAGATTAAGACTATAGACTATAAACATATATTTCATCATTTGGGACAGTTTCGAACACCCCTTAAACTGACTGTCCCCTCAACTAGTGCACTACAATTCCTACAGTTCTGTAGAAAGACCGCGAAACTGAAACATGAAGACGCGCCGCTGACGTCACGCGTGATGTATTTCCGCTAGTGAATGTAGTTGGTGTTTTTGCTCAGCTCAGCTCGTTCCCGCGCTTCGTTGGACTCGTGATTCGGTGGAGATGTAGGTGTCTGTGAGCTGATGTTTGTTCCTCACCGTCGGTGTGATCGGTGTGCAGCGGAGTCAGTATCTGATCGGAGTCGCTCTCAGTCATACTTACCTGGCAGGGGCGCCTCCATGATCAGGAAGGTGGATCGCCTTAAGCGAGGATTAGTCATTGCACTCCGGTTTCTCTGACCTTAATGAATTCTCCACATGTGAGATACTCAACTGCACAATTTATGCTAGTGGGGACTGCGTTCGCGCTCTCCCCGAATACTCTGGTGAATATTAAAATCATAGCAATGCGATGTAATATGTCTTGTGGAAAAAAACATTTTCATGTCATCCGTAAAAATGTTTATTTTAATTTAAGGGAAGTTGGTGTTAATTTGACTTAAATAGGAAAGCCTTGATGCAAAGAAAGAGTGTTAATGGCAGTTTTATTTTAAACTAAAGCTATAAAGTAGATTACTATTACATTTTGTTATGTATTTCTCAAAAATTGACTTTATGTATAAATATACTTAAAATGACTATTAAGTATACTTGACTTATTGTTATAAAAAGTCTAAATATATTACACGTTTTCTGTACACAAGTGTGGACAATTTTGTTGATATTTAGCTCCTTTTCAGACTACCCTAGCAACCTTTCCTTCCCAAAGCACCTAGCAACAACTTTGAGTATCTCCAGAGTGCACCCTGGACGATGGGGGCGGGGCGATACATTAAGGAGGGGCGTGTAGCTCCGCCCACCCCTAATTTCATTGGTTTATAGTACAGCAGAGTTTATTGGTGTAGATGTTTGCAGGTAAGCATTCTTTTATATACGTGTTTATGAATGATCTACGCTGTTTTGCCGTTTCAATAAGGAGGTTCAACCAACTCTGAGTTTAAACTTGAACTCAGAGTTGAGTTACTCTGAGATGGGAAACTCTGAGTTTTCGGTTACAGAACAGCTGAATTGTGTTAGTTTACTCAACTCTAAGTAGGTTGACTCTGAGTTAAGCGCGTGCACCATGACTATGAAAAGTCATGATCAGCAGAGCACCGAAGTTACGATTCACCGTGGCAACAGCTCCCGCCAAAAACACGTCAGTGTGCGTACTTCCGTCAATGCGTAACTTTAACTCTTAATAACTGTCAATAACTGTTATAATATCAGAGGTGAAAACTGTAAATTATTGAACATATTCATTTTAATGGTATCCCACGGCCACAAAAAAATTAAAATACGGAAAAATGAAACAAGAACGTGCAGCTGCTAAAAATGAAGTATAAAAACACAATTAAATCAAAGCTTTAAGCATGAAAGGTTCATATGTGTGGGCTTAATGACTTTACAAACATTTAACATTAAATATCATTCAATGTCTATTTCAATGCGCTGCAGCTTTTTCCACATAGTCAAACACTCTTTTCACATAGTTAAATATTCTCTAATCCAACCTGTTGCATTTCTTAATTAGAGTAATACAATTAACTACTGACTTGACGACAGCAAGAAGGCAGAGGGAGAACCAGCACCACTGACAGATGAAGAGCAGGTGGTCAAGTATTGGAAGAATTCTCAAATCCAAAAGTAAAAAGAATAACGTTTGCTTTTGTATTAGGAAATAAAGATGATGAAAAAGTGAATAATTAGTTTATTTAACAGCAGTGGAGGTGGTTACGGCTTGTACTACCCCTCCATCTGGCATCCTTCCATTCCATACAGTAATTAGTTTCATTTGCAGAAGGTGCGATGATGGTGGAGATATGCTTGTCATCAATGCATCCAACCACATTACTTCCAGCCCGATCTCACGGCAATCCGGACATATTTTACGAAGTGGCTAATTCAGCCTTACTTCCAGATGTCACAGAAAGATGTTATCAAGTGAACATCATTTATCAGATTAGCCTCATTTAAACCGATTTGTTCACCACTGACCTACAGTCCTGTGAAACTCCTCTTTGACGGATTTGTGCCCAGGACAAATGATCAGAATGAGTGTGAGAGCGATGCACACTTTCCTTAAAATCTGCACACAGGACTTATAATGTGCTCTGCATCTCCGATGTTTTAAAGTGCATTTTTCCTATTTTGCTAATTATCTTCCAATGAGGTAAGACATTAAACATATTCTTGTTTCCGTTTGCATTAAGATTATTTTTCTTACCTAATGGCGGACAATTTTACTTGTTTTATGTAAAATACACTTTAAAAAAAACAACAATCAGTTTTCCATTACACACAGAACTGAACTGTTTTCATAACTAGTAGATGTAAAGTTCACTTAAAGGACACTTACGAGTATACTTGCAGTATAAGACTACTAAACGCATAGTTTACTGAGAATATACTTCAAAAAATGTAATTAGTAAACTCGTGTGTGTGTGTGTGTGTGTGTGTGTGTGTGTGTGTGTGTGTGTGTGTGTGTGTGTGTGTGTGTGTGTGTGTGTGTGTGTGTGTGTGTGTGTGTGTGTGTGTGTGTGTGTGTGTGTGTGTGTGTGTGTGTGTGTGTGTGTGTGTGTGTGTGTGTGTCACCGTCACTGAGATGTGTAGTGCTCTGAATCACTCGGTCAGCGCTGAGAGTAATGGGGTTATCGCTTCTCGGCCTTTTGGCTAAGATCAAGTGTAGTATCTGTTCTTATCAGTTTAATATCTGATACGTCCCCTATCCGGGGACCAAATATTAAATTGATTTTTGGAGCAGGGAGATGGAATAGAGGCTTGCTTCGTCCACTCCACGCATCGACCTGGTATTGCAGTATCTCCAGGAATGGTGCACTCCTTTCGGGGAGCTATTAATGGTGAACAACAGGAGGTTTTTACAGGAGGTACTCGTGCAGTTTAAGTAGACAAAAATATTAAATTCTTGAAAACTGCCTTCTGTGTACTCAATAAGATGCTGTGCGTGTTATGTAGATAACCGTGATTATGGCTATAAAAAGTGCTCATTACCTGAGTTTTGATAGAGCAGGTCATCTATAGTGGAGGACTTTTGTCTACTTTAATAGGTCTGTGCTGCTCGAGGGAACTCCTCGCTGCTGACTGTAGCGCGGTGACGTCACGTATGTGTTTACTGCAACACGCATGCGCAACTTAACACAATACTCGAATAAAATGTAAGAGTAATGAATGTTAGGGCGAAAAAAATCCGTGAAATGTAACAGAGCACACATCCTTGATTTTAACCTTGTTTCATTTGAGGTTAAATTAAACGGAATTACTGAGTTAATTCAGCAATATCTGTTTAGTATTTTATTTACAAGTTATTACCATTCTGTTGCACCGCACTTCACTGTGTATATTGTAATATCGCACTTTATATATTTCTTATTCGGATAGTCAATAAAAGACAAGCGATGTAAGTCAGTTCTAATGGTGTAGATGGTAAAATATGAGTTGTATTCACTTTTACATACAGAGCGATCTGGGTTCGAATCCGCCTTTCGGCAAAGGTTTTTTTCTCGCTTTTCAAATTTTACATCCCATCAGAAAAGCATTTGTTTTCAATAAAAATCGAGGAAATAATCAAACAGTTGTGAGGGAGGGCTTTATTGTGCCAATAAGTTTGCATCCATTTAATAATTTGAATTAAAATTATAATTTATACTCAATATATATATATTATTTGAATCTTTCCTCTGTCGTGGTTTATTTATTTAGTATACTTTTAGACCTTTTGCTTTGGCAATTCTGCATGTGAAATATTTAAGCCAATAAAGTAGTTTTAAGTTCATTTTCAGTGTCTGCGTATCATTTTATGCATGGTGCCGCCAAAAAAACAAACTGATAACAGTGATCTTATTTTTATTTCAAATAAAACAACAGAAACAATTAATTGTATATACAAATATAGATTAAGACTATAGACTATAAACATATATTTCATCATTTGGGACAGTTTCGAACACCCCTTAAAATGGCCCCTCAACTAGTGCACTACAATTCCTACAGTTCTGTAGAAAGACCGCGAAACTGAAACATGAAGACGCGCCGCTGACGTCACGCGTGATGTATTTCCGCTAGTGTTTGTCATTCCGTGAATGTAGTCATAGACATATATTATGTATTATTATAGTTGTATTTCAGATCAATATTGTTCTACGCTAACAAACCAGGGTCCATACACGCTTGGTTGTGAACTTAAGACCCACAGGCATAATATTAAACTAAAGCTATAAAGTAGACTTTTATTATATTTCGTCCGTGCTCATCCCGAATAATCAGGTGAATATTAAAACAATGTCTAATGAATCACTTTGCCAAGACATACGGTTAATAGTAGAATTTATTGTCTTAATGTCATGCATATGATGGGTTTAATAATTAAAACAAGATATTACAATAATTGATTTTTATGTATCTCTCTAATCAGGGGAACCTTAAGGAAAAAAAGGCTATTAAAGTGCTGCTGTAATAGTTATAATCTAAATATAGGAAAATATACTTTTAGTCTACTTTTAATGTATTTCTCAGAAATGGGCTTCATGTATAAATATACTTAAAATTACATTTAAGTATACTTGGCTTATACTTATAAAAAGATAGGGGGCGCTAGAACACGTCTTCTGTACACAAGTGTTGACAACTTTGTTGATATTTAGCTACTTTTCACACTACCCTAGCAACCTTTCCTTCAAAAGCACCTAGCAACTAATGTGAGTATCTCCAGAGTGCACCCTGAACGATGGGGGCGGGGCGACACATTAGAGTGGGCGTGTCGCCCCGCCCACCCCTAATTTCATTGGTTTATAGTACAGCAGAGTTTATTGGTGTAGATGTTTTGTAAGCATTCTTTTATATACGTGTTTATGAATGATCTGCGCTGTTTTGCTGTACTACAGAAATATTAATTGATTTTAGTTAGAATTATTCTCGCCAGCATCTCTCTCGTCGCCTCTTTGAGGCTATATTGTTGTTTTTCTTACGCTTAGGTTTAACTTGTAAATGTGTGTTTTGATATGTGATATTTGTTTAGGAGTCTGTTTTATTAGCTCCCTACCCGTAAGATGACCATTCTTTGTTATCATCTATTAGACTATGTTCATTAATATTTTTGTGAATTGGTGTGCATTATTTTTTTATGTTTGAGTGGAGCTCCGTAAATAAATTAAAATAGAGGAGACCTGAAATTCACGTCAGGTGTTGCGATTCTTTTAATATGTTACGGCTCATAATCATATTAAGACTCGTTAATTCAAACAATTAAATATAAGGACAGGCCGAACAGTTGGATATGCGTCTATATAGGTGAAACATTTAAACTAACATTGGGATATGCTTTATCTGTTTTACATCTAAAGATGTTGTTTTGGACAAGTCCATTAGTTATGGCTAAATTAATTAAACACATGCTATGGTTAACTCACTGCTGCTCGCTGTCCTTGCTTAAAAAAATGCATTTAACGAACAAAAAAATGCTCCAATTGTTTTTCTAAATTAACTTTATGAAAAAAACGAAAGAATCAGTTTTCCATTACACACCGAACTGAACTGTTTTCATAACTAGTAGATGTAAAGTTCACTTAAAGGACACTTACGAGTACACTTGCAGTATAAGACTACTAAACGCGTAGTTTACTGAGAATATACTATAAAAAATGCTACTACAAGTATTTAATTAGTAAACTATACGTTCACTTTTAGTATAGTTGACGTACAAGCTAAAAACATTGATGTACTATCACCACAGTCTCTGCTGCTGGGGGTAAATCACAAGCGTTCTCATAGACCTCTCCATTGCTGTTAAACACATCCACATGCCGAGAATGAAGAACACTATTCCGTCTCCTTTCTTTGTTTGTTTGTGGTGCGTTTACGATGATGTCACGGCAGTAGAGGCGGCGCAATTATAACGACGCGTGAATAATCCCGCCCACTCTATAGCGGTACTAAACTGTAGTGGAAACGCAAACCGACCCGAACTGAGCCGTGCCGTACCATGCAGTGGAAAAGCGTCATTATTGTGAGGGCCAGCTCCGTGTAAAGCATCCACGCACACCCTAATATTGCGTTTTGGAAACGGATTCGATCAGGACTACAAACACGAATAAAAAGCGTTAAAAACTACAAAAATTGTGGATATGCGAGAACGACGGCTCAGTGGAAAGGTTCAAATAAAGGGGTTTGCGTGGTTTTAAATCAATCGATAACCTGCTGTAATATATGTATTTAATGTTATCCGCATTATATTTCATGTTTAATAACATGTGACCCTGGAGCACAAAGGCTGTGGTCAAAATTATCTATTTTTCTTTTAAGCCAAAATCATTAGAATATTAAGGATCATGTCCTATGAAGATATTTTGTAATTTTCCTACCGTAAATATACAAAAACTCAATTTTTTTGTTTAGTAATATGCATTGTGAAGAACTTCATTTGGACATCTTTAAAGGCGATTTTCTCAATATTTAGACATTTTTTTTTTGTACCCTCAGATTGCAGATTTTCAAATAGTTGTATTTCAGATCAATATTGTTCTACGCTAACAAACCAGGGTCCAGGGTCACATACACGCTTGGTTGTGAACTTAAGACCCACAGAACAACATGCTACTTTCTTTCCAAGTCGACAGGAAAGTTAATAAATCGAAATGTGGATGATATAATTAACCGTGATAATAACCGTGATAATAACCGTGATTCTGTAGAAAGGCCGCGAAACTGAAACATGAAGACGCGCCGCTGACGTCACGCGTGATGTATTTCCGCTAGTGAATGTAGTTGGTGTTTTTGTGAAGCTCAGCTCGTTCCCGCGCTTCGTTGGACTCGTGATTCGGTGGAGATGTAGGTGTCTGTGAGCTGATGTTTGTTCCTCACCGTCGGTGTGATCGGTGTGCAGCGGAGTCAGTATCTGATCGGAGTCGCTCTCAGTCATACTTACCTGGCAGGGGCGCCTCCATGATCAGGAAGGTGGATCGCCTTAAGCGAGGATTAGTCATTGCACTCCGGCTTCTCTGACCTTAATGAATTCTCCACATGTGAGAATCTCAACTGCACAATTTATGCTAGTGGGGACTGCGTTCGCGCTCTCCCCGAATAATACGGTCAATATTAGAATCATAGCAATATGGATGTAATATGTCTTGTGGAAATGAATATTTTTATGTCAGCCGTAAAATTGTTTATTTTAATTAAGTGAAGTAACAGGTACTTAGTGTTAATTTTACTTGAAATAGGAAAGTCTTAAGAAAAAAAAAGTGTGCTATTGGCATTATTTTAAACTAAAGCTATAAAGTAGTTTAATATTATATTTTGTTATGTATTTCTCAAAAATGGACTTCATGTAGAAATATACTTAAAATGACTATTAAGTATACTCGACTTATTATAAAAAGTCTAAATATATTTGAGTCCGTGTTTTCATTGTTATATGATGGCGGCTAGAACACGTCTTCTGTACACAAGTGTTGACAATTTTGTTGATATTTAGCTCCTTTTCAGACTACCCTAGCAACCTTTCCTTCAAAAAGCACCTAGCAACTAATTTGGGTAAATGATAAAAATGCACACATTTAAAAATATACAGGAAAAAGAGGAAACCAAAGATGCTTAGCAGACAGTACACACAACACATGAATTAAGTTATCTGTTATTTTCATTTGTTCAGTTTAATAATTACAATATTAATAATTGTTGATTTACGATACACTGTTAAGCTCGTTCCTGAGATTGTTGATCATTTAGTAAACTGTAAGAACAATATCTAGATAAATGGAAAAGGTACAAGTAACACATCCGTTATATGTCGAAACCCTGTCACTCAAAAACACAAAATATGATGCGTAATTTAAAATGCAGTTAAAAACCTGTGAAAATTAAATATGGAATATTCCTTCATATTTTCCGATTGTGCTCTATTTCTACACTCATCTTAGAGTAGCACACTAACTACTAATACACGGCTTAAAACTATAATAGTTCAGAAAGTATAGTTTTAATAGATAATACAAACTATTTAATGTGTTTAATATTTCAGTGCGTTTTTTAAAAATAGTTATGTATATTATCATTTGCGCCAAGTGAAGGTGATATTTGGTTTGGAGAATTGGAAAAGGTTCGTTTTAAAACAATCGAGACGGTGGTGTGCGATTATTAATGTTTTTAAAGAAGCGCTATATATTTGTGTTTTTCAGAAATACTTAAATCAGTAATTACATTAAGTTTAAAATGCATAGGCGATTATATTTTAAGAGATTGTCATTCAATGCAATCGGGAAGTTATTAAACATAATAAATGTCCCGCGTTTCATTATGGGTTAAATATGTGGTGACAGATTGGTTTAGTTGTATGATATGCATTTAAGAAATTATGTATTTGTCCCTGTGATGTGCAATTAAGTTGTGTAAATAATTTGAAAACTTAAGCAACTAAATTAAAAGCTTTAAAAAAAAGTACATTCAGTGACAAAACCACAGCATAAAACATCAGACATTTCTATATGACGTGATTTTAATGTTATTAACTTTTCATACATTACATGTTTATGTTTTCTGGGGGGGGGGGGGGGGGGGGGGGGGGGGGGTTGTGAAATCATATAAAAAATATTCTCATGCCTTGCTGGTTGAAGAAAGTCTACAGGCGGGTGATTTTTGACTCTTAGATTGGGGTTTGTTGGTAATCCGAGCAATGCAGGACACTTAAAACGTCTTTTAAATAACAAACGCACAAAAAGTTGACGATCTGATTTTTTGATGTCAGATGAATTCAGTCACCAATGAAGCTGATGCATGTTACATGATGCATCTAATGAACGCGTCCCGTCACTGCGTCTGCCTCCGTGTGTATCTGATGATGGGGTTGTGTGGCGTGTGGATCATGGTCGTGTAGTTCACGGGGGGGAAGTGTCCCTCCACCAGCTGGAAGTCGTACAGCCTCAGCATAGTCGACCAGATGGTTTTAATCTGAACGTAGGCGAAGTGTTCTCCAATACAGCGGTGGCGACCTGCCGAAGATCAACGAGAAACACCACAAGTGTGACTTTTTGCAATTTTGTACAAAATAAAAGCATTCAAAAGCAAACCTCCTGATTAAACATTAAGGCACACCAGTGTGATAAACAGTACACATTTTCATAATTTTTTATCTCATATTGTGAAAATTATTTATAAAAAAATATTTTTTTCACTCAAAGAATGAGGCACCTACTCTCAGATAAATGAGGCTAAAGATTAATCAGATGCAAATAGAAACACAAAACAGTCCTAAATGAAAGAAAACAAGTTGACAAAAAGATTGAATCCAATATTTAGTGATAATATAGCATAATGACAGATTTATAAGCAGTTGTTTGGAGTCCGGTCATTTTTGACCGGGAACACCACAGGTGTTACTAGGTGAAATAAAACCCACAAAAAATTACGAAAATGTGTAAAACATTAATGAGAAGTACTTATACCCTATGTGAACAAAGTCAGTAAGTTTGAGTGCAATGCGATAACGTTAACTAGTATTTTCGGGAAAAATACAATCTTTTTGGGGTCAATTTGACCCGAACACAACCAAAGGGTTAAGATACTTAATTTCCATGATCTAAATATTCTCAATAATTAATAGTTTGTTGTCATTTGAAAGTGTGTAGGCCTTCTTGTGTTATTATGCTGTTATAATATGATTACATATTCAGTGGGAGAAAATAATATTGCTTATCGCATTTATTTATTTTTTTCAACGTGGGTAAATTTCGGACCCCGTTGACCTGAGCACTCATGTTTTGATTTCCGAGGTCTGGAATCGAACTCACCCGCTCCGAAGGGGATGTAAGCGAACTTCTCTCCGGCGGCGGGGTTGTCGTGCAGGTACCGGTCCGGGTTGAAGTCCAGCCGCTCGGCCCAGGTGTCCTGCAGACGGTGGTTGACCGTCGGAGACACACACACCTGGTGCCCCGGAGGGATGGTGTATTCTCCCACTTTCTGTTGAGCAAACACAGAGACGTCTTTAACCTGACCTTTTAGTTGTCTTGATCATGTGTTAATGCCAAGTGCATACATTTTGACGTGTGTTTTTTATTCGAATTTTAATATTTCAACCATTTCCTTTAATAAATCTATTTTACACTAGGTACAAAAATAGTTCCTCTCAGGACCTTTAGGACATAAATGTCCTCATTGAAACGGCTATTTTTAATCCCAGGGCCATTTAACTACAAAATGATGCAGTCTTTGTTGACAGGCTTTCATTCTGTTGGCAAGGCTTCAAAATAAAATGTTATACTATTTACTAGATGGTGATATTTTTGCATATAAAGCAAAAACTCACGTTATTCCCGTTTTCTGCATATGCATAGTATAGTCTATTATAGAGTCAATTGGATGAATTATGCAGCTATAATTGTGTGTGTCTGTGTGTGTGTGTCTGTGTGCATGCTTGTGTGTGTGTGTGTCTGTCTGTGTGTTTGTGTGTGTGTCTGTGTCTGTGTGTGCTTGTGTGTCTGTGTCTGTGTCTGTGTGCTTGTATGTCTGTGTGCTTGTGTGTCTGTGTGCTTGTATGTCTGTGTGCTTGTGTGTGTTTCTGTGTCTGTGTGCTTGTGTGTCTGTGTCTGTGTGTGCTTGTGTGTCTGTGTGTGCTTGTGTGTCTGTGTGCTTGTATGTCTGTGTGCTTGTGTGTCTGTGTGCTTGTATGTCTGTGTGCTTGTGTGTGTTTCTGTGTCTGTGTGCTTGTGTGTGTTTCTGTGTCTGTGTGTGCTTGTGTGTCTGTGTCTGTGTCTGTGTGTGCTTGTGTGTCTGTGTGTGCTTGTGTGTCTGTGTGCTTGTATGTCTGTGTGCTTGTGTGTCTGTGTGCTTGTATGTCTGTGTGCTTGTGTGTGTTTCTGTGTCTGTGTGCTTGTGTGTCTGTGTGTGTGCTTGTGTGTCTGTGTCTGTGTCTGTGTGTGTGTGTGTGTGTGTGTGTGTGTGTGTGTGTGTGTGTGTTTCTGTGTCTGTGTGCTTGTGTGTCTGTGTCTGTGTCTGTGTGTGCTTGTGTGTCTGTGTGCTTGTGTGTCTGTGTGCTTGTATGTCTGTGTGCTTGTGTGTCTGTGTGCTTGTATGTCTGTGTGCTTGTGTGTGTTTCTGTGTCTGTGTGCTTGTGTGTGTTTCTGTGTCTGTGTGTGCTTGTGTGTCTGTGTCTGTGTCTGTGTGTGCTTGTGTGTCTGTGTGTGCTTGTGTGTCTGTGTGCTTGTATGTCTGTGTGCTTGTGTGTCTGTGTGCTTGTATGTCTGTGTGCTTGTGTGTGTTTCTGTGTCTGTGTGCTTGTGTGTCTGTGTGTGTGCTTGTGTGTGTCTGTGTCTGTGTCTGTGTGTGTGTGTGTGTGTGTGTGTGTGTGTGTGTGTGTGTGTGTTTCTGTGTCTGTGTGCTTGTGTGTGTGTGTGTGTGCGTGTGTGTGTGTGTGTGTGTGTGTGTGTAATGTTTGAGAGAGATAAATTAAAGCTTTGCTGGAATCTAATGGGAAAAGTTTGATACTGCGCCCAAACAAAATATTACTAAAAACACATTTGTTTAGATATCAACCTCAAATTTGGAACACAGCTTCTCTAGATTTATGGATTTGATTTTCTAGCAATTTTTGAGTTCCAAATGTTTTACAAAATATATTTTGTATATAAAAAAAATATGCTCATAAATCATTTTCATAAACTTTTTTGGTTGAATTTTTTTCCCTGCTAAAGTCTTTCTTTAAAATGAGACCAAACTTAAGTCTGTGCTCCCAAGCTTCAAAGTTTTATAACAGTTTCTGACAGTTAACCAAGGGTTAATATCAGTATATGAATAACCGCACAAGGGTTAATATCAGTAACATAGCCGGGTTTGGTTTACAGTCTTTAGTACCTGAGGCGTCTTGGTCATCCTCATCATGGTCATTATTGGTGGTCTTAGTCTTAGCGTCTCCTTCAGACAGCGATCCAGCAAACTCAGGTCCTTAAGCTGCGTCAGACGCCAAAACAGTTCTTTAGTGTCGCGATTAGTCACGTGACATTCAGTGTATTCAAAATTACACTCGTATACAGTATCTCACAGAAGTGAGTACACCCCTCACATTTCTGCAAATATTTATTATATATTTTCATGTGACAACACTGAAGAAATTACATTTTGAACAAATATTCATAACATTGAAAAAAAACATTTTACTTTGAACAATATATTTAAATATTAAGTCATTTATTTATTTATTTAATTGTCAAATGTTAGATTTGCATCTTAAATTTATATACTATTATAGCTTTTGTTAATATTTTGAATCAGTTTTTATATTTTAGTTAAAGTTTTAGTAATTCTATATTATTTCTTTATTTTTATAAAAAAAGATATCTGTACTTTATTAATTTTATTTTTAGTACTTAAGCACTTCAATCTAGTTTTCTTTGGCCTCTACTGAAATGAGTAATTTTATTTCAGTTAAGGATTTGATTTGTAATTAATTATTTTTATAATGTACTCATTTGTTTTAATTGTTAAATGTTCGATTTAAATGTTAAATGTATATTTTAGTATTATTATTATACTATTACAGATTTTGTTAATATTTTGAATTAGATTTTATTTTAATATTTTAATTAAATTTGTTGTGTGTTTGACATTTTTTATATTTTATTTCAGTTAATGATTATTTGATTTTTTATTAATATTTTTTTTTTTTTTGTTTGTTTTAATTGTTAAAGTAAACAAAGTCTATATTTTAGTATCATTTGTGTACTATTACAGCTTTTGCTAACATATTATATTAGATTTAATGTTTATATTTTCATTTTTAATAAAATTAATTTCCATGATCCATAATAAATTAATACAATTTCAGTTAATAATTATTTCCTTTTTAATCAATTAATTAAAAATAAAGTGATTTAGTTTTAATTAAATTAACAGAAATGTTTTTTAGTAGTTTTAATTTTAGTTTTAGTTAATAGTAATGATTCCAATATTAATATTTAAATTAGTTGTGTGTTTGACATTTTTTATATTTTATTTCAGTTAATGATTATTTTATTTTTTTATGAATTATTTTATTATTTATTTATTTGTTTTAATTGTTAAAGTAAACAAAGTCTATATTTTAGTATAATTTTCATTTTACAGCTTTTAATAACCTCTTATATGACATTTTATTTTTATATTTTAATTTTTCATAATAAAAAAAAATCAGTTAATAATTTTCATTTTTAATCAATTAATTAAAAATAAAGTGATTAGTTTTAATTAAATTAACAGAATTTTTTTTTAGTAGTTTTCATTCTAGTTTTAGTTAATAATAAGGATTCCAGGAGGCAGATTTTTGCCAGTGATTTAGATTTGGACTGTTTTCGGACGCACAGCGTCTTTGAAATGGCATAAATAGTGTTTATTTCCAATGCAAACCCATCACAATAACGCAGTCATTCACTGGACATTCGTTCTTGCTGACGGTCACAGAGCTGAAGTCTAGAGATGGTCCGTGCACTAGTGATGACTGATGAACTAACAGCACTAGATGAGCTGGTGTGGAGTGAGTTAGGGTTAGTCTAGAGATGGTCTGTGCACTAGTGATGACTGATGAACTAACAGCACTAGATGAGCTGGTGTGGAGTGAGTTAGGGTTAGTCTAGAGATTGTCCGTGCACTAGTGATGACTGATGAACTAGCAGCACTAGATGAGCTGGTGTGGAGTGAGTTAGGGTTAGTCTAGAGATGGTCTGTGCACTAGTGATGACTGATGAACTAACAGCACTAGATGAGCTGGTGTGGAGTGAGTTAGGGTTAGTCTAGAGATGGTCCGTGCACTAGTGATGACTGATGAACTAACAGCACTAGATGAGCTGGTGTGGAGTGAGTTAGGGTTAGTCTAGAGATGGTCTGTGCACTAGTGATGACTGATGAACTAGCAGCACTAGATGAGCTGGTGTGGAGTGAGTTAGGGTTAGTCTAGAGATGGTCTGTGCACTAGTGATGACTGATGAACTAACAGCACTAGATGAGCTGGTGTGGAGTGAGTTAGGGTTAGTCTAGAGATTGTCCGTGCACTAGTGATGACTGATGAACTAGCAGCACTAGATGAGCTGGTGTGGAGTGAGTTAGGGTTAGTCTAGAGATGGTCCGTGCACTAGTGATGACTGATGAACTAGCAGCACTAGATGAGCTGGTGTGGAGTGAGTTAGGGTTAGTCTAGAGATGGTCTGTGCACTAGTGATGACTGATGAACTAACAGCACTAGATGAGCTGGTGTGGAGTGAGTTAGGGTTAGTCTAGAGATGGTCTGTGCTCTAGTGATGACTGATGAACTAGCAGCACTAGATGAGCTGGTGTGGAGTGAGTTAGGGTTAGTCTAGAGATGGTCTGTGCACTAGTGATGACTGATGAACTAGCAGCACTAGATGAGCTGGTGTGGAGTGAGTTAGGGTTAGTCTAGAGATGGTCCGTGCACTAGTGATGACTGATGAACTAACAGCACTAGATGAGCTGGTGTGGAGTGAGTTAGGGTTAGTCTAGAGATGGTCTGTGCACTAGTGATGACTGATGAACTAACAGCACTAGATGAGCTGGTGTGGAGTGAGTTAGGGTTAGTCTAGAGATGGTCTGTGCACTAGTGATGACTGATGAACTAGCAGCACTAGATGAGCTGGTGTGGAGTGAGTTAGGGTTAGTCTAGAGATGGTCTGTGCACTAGTGATGACTGATGAACTAACAGCACTAGATGAGCTGGTGTGGAGTGAGTTAGGGTTAGTCTAGAGATGGTCCGTGCACTAGTGATGACTGATGAACTAGCAGCACTAGATGAGCTGGTGTGGAGTGAGTTAGGGTTAGTCTAGAGATGGTCCGTGCACTAGTGATGACTGATGAACTAACAGCACTAGATGAGCTGGTGTGGAGTGAGTTAGGGTTAGTCTAGAGATGGTCCGTGCACTAGTGATGACTGATGAACTAACAGCACTAGATGAGCTGGTGTGGAGTGAGTTAGGGTTAGTCTAGAGATGGTCCGTGCACTAGTGATGACTGATGAACTAACAGCACTAGATGAGCTGGTGTGGAGTGAGTTAGGGTTAGTCTAGAGATGGTCTGTGCACTAGTGATGACTGATGAACTAACAGCACTAGATGAGCTGGTGTGGAGTGAGTTAGGGTTAGTCTAGAGATGGTCCGTGCACTAGTGATGACTGATGAACTAGCAGCACTAGATGAGCTGGTGTGGAGTGAGTTAGGGTTAGTCTAGAGATGGTCTGTGCACTAGTGATGACTGATGAACTAACAGCACTAGATGAGCTGGTGTGGAGTGAGTTAGGGTTAGTCTAGAGATGGTCTGTGCACTAGTGATGACTGATGAACTAACAGCACTAGATGAGCTGGTGTGGAGTGAGTTAGGGTTAGTCTAGAGATGGTCCGTGCACTAGTGATGACTGATGAACTAGCAGCACTAGATGAGCTGGTTTGGAGTGAGTTAGGGTTAGTCTAGAGATGGTCCGTGCACTAGTGATGACTGATGAACTAGCAGCACTAGATGAGCTGGTGTGGAGTGAGTTAGGGTTAGTCTAGAGATGGTCTGTGCACTAGTGATGACTGATGAACTAGCAGCACTAGATGAGCTGGAGTGGAGTGAGTTAGGGTTAGTCTAGAGATGGTCTGTGCACTAGTGATGACTGATGAACTAGCAGCACTAGATGAGCTGGTGTGGAGTGAGTTAGGGTTAGTCTAGAGATGGTCTGTGCACTAGTGATGACTGATGAACTAACAGCACTAGATGAGCTGGTGTGGAGTGAGTTAGGGTTAGTCTAGAGATGGTCCGTGCACTAGTGATGACTGATGAACTAGCAGCACTAGATGAGCTGGTGTGGAGTGAGTTAGGGTTAGTCTAGAGATTGTCCGTGCACTAGTGATGACTGATGAACTAACAGCACTAGATGAGCTGATGTGGAGTGAGTTAGGGTTAGTCTAGAGATGGTCCGTGCACTAGTGATGACTGATGAACTAACAGCACTAGATGAGCTGGTGTGGAGTGAGTTAGGGTTAGTCTAGAGATTGTCCGTGCACTAGTGATGACTGATGAACTAACAGCACTAGATGAGCTGGTGTGGAGTGAGTTAGGGTTAGTCTAGAGATGGTCCGTGCACTAGTGATGACTGATGAACTAGCAGCACTAGATGAGCTGGTGTGGAGTGAGTTAGGGTTAGTCTAGAGATGGTCTGTGCACTAGTGATGACTGATGAACTAACAGCACTAGATGAGCTGGTGTGGAGTGAGTTAGGGTTAGTCTAGAGATGGTCCGTGCACTAGTGATGACTGATGAACTAACCGCACTAGATGAGCTGGTGTGGAGTGAGTTAGGGTTAGTCTAGAGATTGTCCGTGCACTAGTGATGACTGATGAACTAACAGCACTAGATGAGCTGGAGTGGAGTGAGTTAGGGTTAGTCTAGAGATGGTCCGTGCACTAGTGATGACTGATGAACTAGCAGCACTAGATGAGCTGATGTGGAGTGAGTTAGGGTTAGTCTAGAGATTGTCTGTGCACTAGTGATGACTGATGAACTAACAGCACTAGATGAGCTGGTGTGGAGTGAGTTAGGGTTAGTCTAGAGATTGTCCGTGCACTAGTGATGACTGATGAACTAACAGCACTAAATGAGCTGGTGTGGAGTGAGTTAGGGTTAGTCTAGAGATGGTCTGTGCACTAGTGATGACTGATGAACTAGCAGCACTAGATGAGCTGGTGTGGAGTGAGTTAGGGTTAGTCTAGAGATGGTCCGTGCACTAGTGATGACTGATGAACTAGCAGCACTAGATGAGCTGGTGTGGAGTGAGTTAGGGTTAGTCTAGAGATTGTCCGTGCACTAGTGATGACTGATGAACTAGCAGCACTAGATGAGCTGGTGTGGAGTGAGTTAGGGTTAGTCTAGAGATGGTCTGTGCACTAGTGATGACTGATGAACTAACAGCACTAGATGAGCTGGTGTGGAGTGAGTTAGGGTTAGTCTAGAGATGGTCTGTGCACTAGTGATGACTGATGAACTAGCAGCACTAGATGAGCTGGTGTGGAGTGAGTTAGGGTTAGTCTAGAGATGGTCCGTGCACTAGTGATGACTGATGAACTAACAGCACTAGATGAGCTGGTGTGGAGTGAGTTAGGGTTAGTCTAGAGATGGTCCGTGCACTAGTGATGACTGATGAACTAACAGCACTAGATGAGCTGATGTGGAGTGAGTTAGGGTTAGTCTAGAGATTGTCTGTGCACTAGTGATGACTGATGAACTAACAGCACTAGATGAGCTGATGTGGAGTGAGTTAGGGTTAGTCTAGAGATGGTCTGTGCACTAGTGATGACTGATGAACTAGCAGCACTAGATGAGCTGGTGTGGAGTGAGTTAGGGTTAGTCTAGAGATGGTCTGTGCACTAGTGATGACTGATGAACTAGCAGCACTAGATGAGCTGGAGTGGAGTGAGTTAGGGTTACTCTAGAGATGGTCTGTGCACTAGTGATGACTGATGAACTAACAGCACTAGATGAGCTGATGTGGAGTGAGTTAGGGTTAGTCTAGAGATGGTCTGTGCACTAGTGATGACTGATGAACTAGCAGCACTAGATGAGCTGGTGTGGAGTGAGTTAGGGTTAGTCTAGAGATGGTCCGTGCACTAGTGATGACTGATGAACTAACAGCACTAGATGAGCTGGTGTGGAGTGAGTTAGGGTTAGTCTAGAGATGGTCTGTGCACTAGTGATGACTGATGAACTAACAGCACTAGATGAGCTGATGAGGAGTGAGTCACCTGGTCGTAGTGCAGAGGAGGCAGGTGTTCTCCGCACACGGTTCTCTGTTCGCTGTAGCAGCGCTCCTGCAGCTCTCGGTCCCGCGCCAGAAAGAAGCCCATCCATGCGCTGGTGGTGGAGGACGTGTGCTGTCCCGCTAACAGCAGGCCGATCAGCATCCCGGCGATCTCGTCATCGTTCAGAGGACGGCCGTCTCTGCAGAGCACGGAGAGATGATGAGACCATCACTGTATACTTCAAATCTTAGTATGCAATCATGTGCTTTTGTTACCGCATGATAGCAGTGTCTTCATAGATGTTTAGCACACATGCTCACACTAATGTGTTTTATATACAGATCTGAACAGCATTTAGCTGAAGTCTGAATTTCAATCCGGATCAAAAATTAGTCAAATATTAGGAGGAACCTGAAAAAAGCTCAACAACAGCTTGCTAAACTCAAACGTAGCATGTGTGCAACATGTAAATGAGTGTTTTTATATTAAAATTTTAAATAATAATTGCATGATTATTTATAGTTATATATTAGTTATTACAATTATATTAATGCTACAATTATAATTTAATAAATTATTATTTATTTTTATTTTACATTTTAAATTATTATTATAAATATTAAAATTAGTTATATTTTTTATACGCATATATGCATATAAACATATGCGACATTGCAAAGATTATTATAAATTAAATATTTGTATTATATTTGTATTATAAATGAGTAATTGTGTAATTTGTATTGCAAAACAATTACAATATATTATTTTTATACTTATCAATTATTTATAACTTATATTATAACTATAATTTTTTAAATAAATATTAAAATAAATTATATTATTTTTAAACATATATAAACACATTACTAATTATTTTATCATATAAACACGTTTGTGCATGTGTGCAATATGGACATGAGTGTTATGTTAAATAAAATATTAATATTTTTATGAATAAGTTTTTTGTATGCTAAAAATAACTAGATGTTTTATATTTATTCTTTACAATAAATTATAAATCAAACTAATTTAATATATTTTAAAACATGAATTATAGTTATGATAAATTATATATAATAATAAAAAAATGAACCTTTTTTATTTGCATAAATTGTTGATTGCAAATCCAAGGTTATAAATGGAAAAACTGACCCAGCTCTGTAAAGTTTAAACTGTGATTGTTTTATATTGAAGGTTTAATATTAAATGACGTACTTATACGTGGCGTCTACGAGCGTCTGCAGGAAATCATCGTTTTTCTCTGAGGCTTCTCTTCGCTTCTTGATGACGTTGTAGAAGATTTTCTTGATCTCTAAATGCGCGCGATCCCTCCGTCTGAAAACCAAGCACAGAAACCCAGCGTCACGTGAAACCCTCGCTCTCCTCGTGTTCATTCTGTGATGATGCTGTGGTACCTAAAGCTGGGCAGCGGCAGCCATCCGGGCAGAAGCCAGGCGGCGTGAGTGAAGCCTCCGTCCAGATCGGCGTAAAGCTGAGCGACTCTCTCGTCTAACATCCCGCGGATCTCACAGCCGTGAAGACAGCGGCTCGCCGTCAGGATGATCAGCTCCGACAGCGCCTCGAACAGATCTGACAAGAGAACATCAAGTGTTAAAATGCTTCTGTGACTACTTGCTGGAGATGTGCTCATCAGATTGTTTCTTCATCAGGTTTGGAGAAATGTGTGTCTCAGCAATTGATGCTCTGCAGTGAATGGGTGCCGTCAGAATGAGAGTCTGATAAAAACATCACAGCACTCCAGTCCATCAGTTATCATCTGGAGAAGACAAAACCTGAAACAAATCCAGCTTTAAAATGTTTTTAGGTAAAATACGAGTCCATAATAACACTTCCTCTAGTGAAAAAGTCAATCTCCTGTTGTCTCTCACATCAAAAAGACACAAAAAGTATGGCAAAATTGGTCAAAACCCACCTTTCAAACTACTAAATGCAGCCAAAGGATATGCCAAAGTAGCCATGCATTAAATACAAAAGCATGCTACAAACAACAAAAGTAGCCATGCGTTAAATACAAAAGCATGCTACAAACAACAAAAGTAGCATTGCATAAATATTACAAAGCATTCTACAAAACAAAAATAGCAGTCCAATCAAAAACATTAAACAACAAAGCATGCTACAAAAAAAAAAAAAAAGCTTTTTAAACAAAAGGCGGTTCATATCCCGGACGAGCCCCCAATTTATGTTAAGACCCTGTTTAGGGACCAACATAAGAAAGACATTCTAAAACAACAAATACCATTGTGTCTAGGGCAAAAGTTGAAGTTTTATTATACAGGTAAAATAACAAGACCAAAAATAGAAAACAACTAGAAATGTATTTAAACATAAATAATGACTGGTGATCTAACTAATTTAAACCGCAACTTACTCAAGAGTAAAGAAAACTTCCTATCTCCCGAGGAAGAAAAACACAGCAAAGTCTTCCCATAATTACACAAGCTTCAGTCTGGATCCAACCCTTAAATGATTCGAGATTACAAACACCTGAGAAGAGATGAAGCCAACCCTCAGACAATATACAGAATTAAACAAATTTTGCCATACGTTAAATATGTTAAGTTTCTACAATATGTAAATATTTTGTAGAGCCTTAATTTCCTGTAAAGCTGCTTTGCAACGATTGTATCGTAAAAAGCGCTATACAAATAATCTTGAATTGCATTCACAGAGTTCTGAGAGTCCTGTCAGAATGATGTAGATCTGCACAGGCCCCTCCCACGAGAGTTGATTGACAGGTCCGTCTTACATTAGCCCCGCCCCCTGAGTGAGCTGAGAGCTGTCCCTTGCAGGGGAACGTCTCAGATTAAGCGATTGAAGTGTTTAGTTATTGGATGTAATAATGAATAAAGCAGTCGTCATTAACTCCTGACATCTGAACCGCTGAAGACGCAGAGGATTAACGTTACTTTCACTTTGAAGTGAATGCGCTGATCCCCGATCTACATAAATGCATCTATGTTCGCGCGAATCATTCACGATCAGCTTCATCTACAGAAGAAGTGAGTATAAGGGTTATTAATTATGCAAATCGCCTTTCCTTATAATGTGCTAGTTAGCCAGTTACGCATCTATGCTCCATAGATATATATACATAGATGCCTCATTATCGCCTGTTTCTGCGATACATAAGCCATGCGCCATTTTTGGGACGGTCTGTGAATCTTTCAGCTGTTTAGACTCTCATTCTGACGGCACCCATTCACTGCAGAGCATCCATTACTGAGGCACTGATGCATTTCTACAAATCTGATGAAGAAACAAACTCATCCTAATCTTAAATGCCCTGAGAGTGTGCGCATTTTAATTGTTCTTTTAATAGATGTTTGTGCTCTTATTGTGAGCGATCCATCAATGCATGTTACTCTAAAGATACATCTGATGGATGTAGGATCTCATTACTTCTCTCTCCACTGTCTCCCCATCGTTTGAAATAGTCTTTCGATTCCTCTTCGATTATTTCAACGTGTTGTTTGAACTGTGCGATGTTCAGCCCCGTCTTCAGCATTTTCTTCTGCTCCAGAAATAACTGTAATGAACAAACACAAAACAAATCAATGCAAGACGAAAGAGAAATGTAGCTGTTTGGGGTTTAAAACAAAGACCACAGAACAGCAGGCAAGACCTAAAACGTCACTCAAATGATGTTTAATGTCAGTATTTTAGACGACAAGCTCCGTCTCAGAACCTAAGCTGTCTATTAAGACATGTCTAACTAGTAAGCAGACTATGATACCGCTCAAATACATCCCATGCTCCTATGTTGCCTAAAGGATCCAAAAGCATGATGTCTAGGTGGATGTTTTTATGGATTTAAAAACGTTTTATAAGATTGCACCCATTTCTAGCTGATGTATATCTGTATATTGACTTTATAAATATACGTATGTGAGCCTGGAGCACAAAAGCGGTCATAAGCAGCACAGGTATATTTGTAGAAATAGCCAACAATACATTGTATGGGTCAAAATTATCAATCTTTCTTTTATGCCAAAAATCATTAGGATATTAAGATCATGCTCCATGAAGATATTTTGTACTTTAAATATATCAAAACGTAATTTTGTATTATTAATATGCATTGCTAAGAACTTAATTTGAACATCTTTAAAGATGATTTTCTCAATATTTAGATTTTTTTGCACCCTCAGATTCCAGATTTTACAATATTATCCAAGCCATACATCAATGCAAAGATTATGTATTCAGCTTTTAGATGCATAAATCTCGAAAAATTGACCCTTTTAACTGGTTTTATGCTCCAAGGTCACATTTAAAAAAATATATCTACAATGGCTTTTACATCAGCAATCAAAACATTACAATTCTCTTTAATTTCCAGGCTTTCCATAACCCTTTGAGACGCCATGGCCGGTGCGTGATCTTACAGGATTGGGCACGTCGTACGCGACTCCCTTTCCGAACACGGGTGTGGTGAGGCGCGCGTACACGTCCTCCGCGTTCAGATCTTCGTTCTTGCTGTTGAACATGAGCGCGGCCGCGTCGCTGCCCAGCAGATACGTGAAGGTTTTCCCAACCATTGTGAAGCTGACCACAGGCCCATACTACAAAACAACAACAACATCATGAGCTCAGATCAGGGGCCTGTTATTATGAACGTGTCTGAATGCATTTAAGAGCTAGTTCAGCCAAAAATGAAATTCTGTCATTAATTACATGTTGTGTAGTTGAGTTGCTGTCTATGGAGGGTCAGAGAGCTCTCGGGTTTCATCAGAAATATCTAAACTTGTGTTCTGAAGATGAACGAAGGTCTTATGGGTTTGGAATAATTACATAATTTTCATTTTTGGGTGAACTATCCCTTTAACACAAGTGCTTCTGATGATGCTCACCTTCTCGTAGGCCCGCTCCAGAAACTCGATGGGACTCTTCCCGAAAGCCACGGCGTGCCCGAGGAAGGGAATACTGGACGGGATATGAGGAGGATACTTCTGAGGAAACCAGAGGAAATCAAATTCATGTTTAGAAGTCACATACAGAGAGGTAGATAGATAGATAGATAGATAGATAGATAGATAGATAGATAGATAGATAGATAGATAGATAGATAGATAGATAGATAGATAGATTTTTATGCATTTAGCAGACGCTTTTATCCAAAGCAGTCTACAGTGCATTCAGACTATACATTTTTTAATCAGTATTTATATAGCACATTTCATACATCAGCATAGCTGTGATAGGCAATTTGGTTATTTGACTAAGTGGGAGCTATACAGGCTAAACCAGAGCGGTGCAAGGATTGAGCCTTGTGGTACTCCGCATGTCATAGACGTCCACTGAGACTTATACACACATAATAACCTCTCCCTTCTACGTATGACCTGAACCATTTGAGTGCCATCCCAGAAAGCCCGACCCAGTTTTCCAGTCTCTGTAGAACAGGGGACTTCAACCCTGCTCCTGGAGGGCTGTCATCCTGAAGATTTCCGCTCCAACCCCAATCAAACACACCTGGACCAGCTAATCAACTGCTCTAGAAGCATGTTATGATCGACCATGTTAAACGCAGCACTAAGATCTAGTAGTACCAGCACTGATATTTTGCCAGAATCAGAATTAAAGCGAATATCATTTATTATCTTAATGAGTGCTGTCTCTGTGCTGTGATGCACGCGGAAACCAGATTGAAAATTATCCAGGTATCCATTTGAGTTTAAGTAGTTGTTCAGCTGATTAAAAACTACCTTTTCAATAATCTTACCTATGAAAGGAAGATTTGATATTGGTCTATAGTTGCTCAACACAGTGTTATCAAGATTGCGCTTTTTCAGAAGGGGCTTCACAACTGCAGTTTTCAGGGAGTTTGGAAAAGTCCCAGAAAGAAGTGAGGTGTTCAAAAGACGTGGGAAGTGTGTCAAGAGAGCAGGTTGATGATTTAAGGTGCTGCATTATTTCTTCCAAAACGTTGCCATCAATTTCTTCAAAAACAGACATAGGTACTTTTTTGTTAATTGCTGTCGAATCTGTCTGACCTCTGCATAACTCGAGTATATGCTGATCTCCTTTCTGATATTATTGATCTTAGAAAAGGAGGAAGCAAACGCATTGCATTTGCTGTCGGAGAGCATTTCACTGGGAATCTGACTGAGGGGGGGGGGGGGGGATTATTGGAATAGTAGCAAAAAGTGTGTGAATATTATTAGGCTACATGAACGTTATCTTACACATTTTATCTCCTCAACAGATTAATTAGAAATAAGTTTATAATGCACGTTCGCTGATTCAGAAGAACACACACACACACACACACACACACACACAGGCACTTCTCATACACGCTCCGCTCTGCCCCACGCAGCGCGTCTCCCGCGTCTCACGAACGAGCCGTTTACACGCAGCCCGTCTCGTATTGCTCTTTTATATTCACGGTCTCGCGCCCGGTTCTGCTCCGCAAGTCTCTCACGAGCGCATCTGGCAATATGGATGGACGAGGCCTGACGCGCGCGCGCAACCTGTGTCAACTCGCGCCTGGTTCCGCGTTTGAAACGAATGTAAATTAAGTTTAACTACTCGCCAATTTCACTGGGATGAAATTAAACATTCAGCACATTTCCCACTTGTTCTTAAAATCTAAAATGCTAAAATATTAATAAATCAGCCCGTGCAACATATATAATACTTTTATAATTGACTAAAGAAATAAGTGATTTATTTATAAGAAAATAACAAATATTTCATGTAAAATTCAGCAATTCTGTAAATTTCTGTAAATTTTTCCGTCCCTGCAGAAAAAAAAACAGTAGAACCAAAACACAATAGAACATGTAATGATTTAAAGGATTTAATGGGAATTGTATTGGTTTTAGTGTAAACTATAATGGTGTCTACTGGTATTTGATGCATTCTGGTGGGATGTAATCTAGCAGATGGCAACCAATAGAACAACAGTAATTTCTACTGGAATAATATCCAATTCCTATTGGAATTTCGTTTTTGTGTTTTTTCAGCAGGGTAACGATTCTCATACTGTGCTGCACATTATTGACAATATTGAGCTGAAGCTTGACTGTGCAAAATTTAAAATCGCAAATCAAATCGAAATCGCAATTAGATATTTTCCCCAAATTGCACAGCCCTAATAGATAGACAGACAGGTGGATAGATAGAGAGAGAGAGATAGAGAGACAGACAGACAGACAGACAGATTACTTTAATTAACACGATAATCTATGCAGCACTCTTAATGGAGTTAATGTCCCCAATGACCCCATCATTAGACATGTTAATTACTGATGCACGCAGTGTTAAATGTTTCCACGCAGACTCTGAGAGCAGAGCATGATGTAGATCTGATCCTGGTCTCTCACCTGGTCTCCAGCGTGTGTCTGCTTCTGTCTGAACAGGTGTTTGCTCAGGTATCCCAGAGTCAGTGTGAACACAGCAGCAGCGAGCAGCACTGAGGTCAGACTCATCTTCTGCACCGTGTTCTCGATCAGCTGACCGCTCAGCTCCAGGATCGTCATGACACCTAGATTCACTCCACAGCTCGACACAGCTAATCAGATGCTCTTAATGAAGCGTGCACACATGTGAAGAGCTTATAAAGACGTGGGTGGTGTCCTACAGCGCTGGCATCTCTCTGTCTCTGATATCGCTATAAACTTTAATAGCTGCCAGTCAATGCTCAGCCCCTCTGCTCAGGTCCCGCCCCCGCCTGATGTGAGCAGGCCGCTCATTGGTCGTCTGGGTGTGTCTATCACGTGAGTCCATGCTCCGCGTCTGCCGTCTCGCACGCTGATTGGCGGACGCTACCTGAACTGATGTCTGCTTATATGATGTCACCTGCCTAGTTTTTTCTTTCACGTACACTTAATTTGTTGAGAAGTGCATATTGATTACATATCGAATCCGTTATTTGAATATTTATTTTATACCGAAAATTCTTAAAATTATATTGACGAGAAAACGATACAGGTGGAAACATTACAATTGTGTTTTTTGCTCCATTTTAATGCTAATACCGCAAAAAAGTAGCCCAAGCGAGAACATTATATAGCTTTAACTTACTTTAAAATATGCGAAATTGATAAATTACGTCATTTATAATTAATCCAGTCTTACTACTATTTCAATTTAACACTGATCTAAAATATTGCACAACAAATTTATGTTAGTGTTTATATAATAATTATATAAAAATTCACATAATATATCTATGTTTTGTGAATATTTATTATGTATAAATACGCATATATATGCATGTAAACAAAAATAATTTGATAGCACTAATAAATAATTATGTTTAGAAATGTATTTCGGTATTTACACAATTACACATTTTATGTTTAAAGTATTTAGAATAATTTAATAAATAAATATTGTAGTTTTATATATATATATATATATATATATATATATCTTGGCTTTTTTAACTTGTAACTTTTTTAATAAGGGTCGACAAAAGTTAAAATCGGGAAAAAAATACTTTGCACCTTTTCATTTTTCAGTTAATTTGATATTTGTCTACAATTTGTCTTCTTAAAATAAACCAAACTGTAAGAAGTTAGGCTGTCAGAATTGCATTTAATTTCCCAGAAAGTTTTAGCAACAGGAACAAATCCTCATTATTTTATTTATTTATATCTCCAAAGACAGAAAACCACCATTACCCAGTAATTAAATCAATCCACTTGAATACCGACCGAGTTCTTGATCAGATCAAAATTCATGCGATAATATTTTAACACATAGTTCAAACTCAGTTTAAAAGCGATTCATTTTCAAGATCTGCTTCAAGACTTTTATTTTGAAACTATTTGTTTACGTCCGATTGTGCGTCTTACGTCACGCCGGCGCCCATCGTAGAAGCAGCATCACACACTCCGCATCAGAAACAGCACATTATTTGTGTTTATAAAGTAAAAAAATGACGGTGTGCAGCTTCTTTCTTCAAGGTCGCTGTAGATACGGAGACAAGTGCTGGAATGAACATCCGAGAGAGGAAAGAGGAGGAGATTACAGAGGACAGCAGCAGCCCAACAGAGGAGGTCAAACACACACATATCACACACTTCTACATTAACAACATTATCACGTTTTCATGAGAAAATAGCATCAAAAACAGCCTGACTCAACTGAGTGCCTTTTACAAAAATGATCTGTGTTAGACTCTATCATGCTGGTAACTGCTGTGAAAAACAAGTGTGCTTAATTGCATTAAATGTGCACTTGTAGTGTACTTAAAATGAATTACTTTTAAGTGTACTTACAGAGAGTGCACTTTGTAATGATGTCAATTTAAAAGTCTTACTTGAAAATTTTTAAAATCACTTATTTTTATGTGTTGACTTGCATAATAAATATTAGTATAGTACAAGTATGATACATTATTATTAGTGTTATACTTATTATGTTAATCAACACAAAATAAGTGTACTTAGAATTTTAACTTTAGTGTGTTTTTCTATATTACATTTAAAGTAAATATAGTGTAAGTGTACTAAACTGCAATTTTAAAAATTTCCATCCATCATTTCAAATGTGTAACCATGATTATGTTTTAATACAAGTTTCGATAGAAATATATTTTAAACCATAATAATAAATACAAGTATTTAACACGGGTAAATAAACACAAGTACTTATAGTTTACCTTAAATGCTTGTCAGTGTTTTCGCCAGCACACTTTAAACTCATTTCAAACACATAGTAATTATAAAATACATTGAGATATGTACTTAAGTCCTGCCTTAATGACCTAAAGCACTCTTAAGTTCAACTACTTGCATTTAATATGAATTGAATAATATAAATTTAAAATTGTATGTCTGAAAACATTACATTTAGTTTGCACTTAAGTATATTAATATGTTAAAATATATCAATTCTATTAAAAGTATGCTAATGTGTTTTGACAAGGGAATACTATAACATTCTTTGAAGTACTATTTGGTCTATATGTATTAATATGTATAAATACTACGGTCTATATGTATTAATATGTATAAATACTATGGTGTATTAAATACTATGGTCTGTATGTATTAATATGTATAAACACTATGGTCTATATGTGTTAATATGTATAAATACTATGGTCTGTATGTATTAATATGTATAAATACTATGGTCTATATGTGTTAATATGTATAAATACTACGGTCTATATGTATTAATATGTATAAATACTATGGTCTGTATGTATTAATATGTATAAATACTATGGTCTATATGTGTTGATATGTATACATACTATGGTCTATATGTATTAATATGTATAAACACTACTACGGTCTATATGTATTAATATGTATAAATACTATGGTCTATATGTATTAATATGTATAAATACTACGGTCTATATGTATTAATATGTATAAATACTATGGTCTGTATGTATTAATATGTATAAATACTATGGTCTATATGTGTTAATATGTATACATACTATGGTCTATATGTATTAATATGTATAAACACTATGGTCTATATGTATTAATACGTATAAACACTGGTCTATATGTATTAATATGTATAAACTCTATGGTCTATATGTATTAATATGTATAAACACTATGGTCTGTATGTATTAATATGTATAAATACTATGGTCTGTATGTATTAATATGTATAAATACTATGGCCTATATGTATTAATATGTATAAACACTACTACGGTCTATATGTATTAATATGTATAAACACTATGGTCTATATGTATTAATATGTATAAACACTACTACGGTCTATATGTATTAATATGTATAAATACTATGGTCTATATGTATTAATATGTATAAATACTACGGTCTATATGTATTAATATGTATAAATACTATGGTCTGTATGTATTAATATGTATAAATACTATGGTCTATATGTGTTAATATGTATACATACTATGGTCTATATGTATTAATATGTATAAACACTATGGTCTATATGTATTAATACGTATAAACACTGGTCTATATGTATTAATATGTATAAACTCTATGGTCTATATGTATTAATATGTATAAACACTATGGTCTGTATGTATTAATATGTATAAATACTATGGTCTGTATGTATTAATATGTATAAATACTATGGCCTATATGTATTAATATGTATAAACACTACTACGGTCTATATGTATTAATATGTATAAACACTATGGTCTATATGTATTAATATGTATAAACACTATGGTCTGTATGTATTAATACGTATAAACACTATGGTCTATATGTATTAATATGTATAAACACTATGGTCTATATGTATTAATATGTATAAACACTATGGTCTATATGTATTAATATGTATAAACACTATGGTCTATATGTATTAATATGTATAAACACTATGGTCTATATGTATTAATATGTATAAATACTATGGTCTATATGTATTAATATGTATAAACACTATGGTCTATATGTATTAATACGTATAAACACTGGTCTATATGTATTAATATGTATAAACTCTATGGTCTATATGTATTAATATGTATAAACACTATGGTCTGTATGTATTAATATGTATAAACACTATGGTCTATATGTATTAATACGTATAAACACTGGTCTATATGTATTAATATGTATAAACTCTATGGTCTATATGTATTAATATGTATAAACACTATGGTCTGTATGTATTAATATGTATAAACTCTATGGTCTATATGTATTAATATGTATAAACACTATGGTCTGTATGTATTAATATGTATAAACACTACGGTCTGTATGTATTAATATGTATAAATACTATGGTCTGTATGTATTAATATGTATAAACACTATGGTCTGTATGTATTAATATGTATAAATACTATGGTCTATATGTATTAATATGTATAAACACTATGGTCTGTATGTATTAATATGTATAAATACTATGGTCTATATGTATTAATATGTATAAATACTATGGTCTGTATGTATTAATATGTATAAACACTATGGTCTGTATGTATTAATATGTATAAATACTATGGTCTGTATGTATTAATATGTATAAACACTATGGTCTGTATGTATTAATATGTATAAATACTATGGTCTATATGTATTAATATGTATAAATACTATGGTCTGTATGTATTAATATGTATAAATACTATGGTCTATATGTATTAATATGTATAAACACTATGGTCTGTATGTATTAATACGTATAAACACTATGGTCTATATGTATTAATATGTATAAACACTATGGTCTATATGTATTAATACGTATAAACACTGGTCTATATGTATTAATATGTATAAACTCTATGGTCTATATGTATTAATATGTATAAACACTATGGTCTGTATGTATTAATATGTATAAACTCTATGGTCTATATGTATTAATATGTATAAACACTATGGTCTATATGTATTAATATGTATAAATACTATGGTCTGTATGTATTAATATGTATAAATACTATGGTCTATATGTATTAATATGTATAAACACTGGTCTATATGTATTAATATGTATAAACTCTATGGTCTATATGTATTAATATGTATAAACACTATGGTCTGTATGTATTAATATGTATAAACTCTATGGTCTATATGTATTAATATGTATAAACACTATGGTCTATATGTATTAATACGTATAAATACTATGGTCTGTATGTATTAATACGTATAAACACTATGGTCTATATGTATTAATACGTATAAACACTGGTCTATATGTATTAATATGTATAAACTCTATGGTCTATATGTATTAATATGTATAAACACTATGGTCTGTATGTATTAATATGTATAAACTCTATGGTCTATATGTATTAATATGTATAAACACTATGGTCTATATGTATTAATATGTATAAATACTATGGTCTGTATGTATTAATATGTATAAATACTATGGTCTGTATGTATTAATATGTATAAATACTACGGTCTATATGTATTAATATGTATAAATACTATGGTCTGTATGTATTAATATGTATAAATACTATTGTCTGTATGTATTAATATGTATAAACACTATGGTCTATATGTATTAATATGTATAAATACTATGGCCTATATGTATTAATATGTATAAACACTATGGTCTATATGTATTAATATGTATAAATACTATGGTCTGTATGTATTAATATGTATAAATACTATGGTCTATATGTATTAATATGTATAAATACTATGGTCTGTATGTATTAATATGTATAAATACTATGGTCTATATGTATTAATATGTATAAATACTATGGTCTGTATGTATTAATATGTATAAATACTATGGTCTATATGTATTAATATGTATAAATACTATGGTCTGTATGTATTAATATGTATAAATACTATGGTCTATATGTATTAATATGTATAAATACTATGGTCTGTATGTATTAATATGTATAAATACTATGGTCTATATGTATTAATATGTATAAATACTATGGTCTGTATGTATTAATATGTATAAACACTATGGTCTATATGTATTAATATGTATAAATACTATGGTCTGTATGTATTAATATGTATAAACACTATGGTCTATATGTATTAATATGTATAAATACTATGGTCTGTATGTATTAATATGTATAAATACTATGGTCTATATGTATTAATATGTATAAACACTGGTCTATATGTATTAATATGTATAAACTCTATGGTCTATATGTATTAATATGTATAAACACTATGGTCTGTATGTATTAATATGTATAAACTCTATGGTCTATATGTATTAATATGTATAAACACTATGGTCTATATGTATTAATACGTATAAATACTATGGTCTGTATGTATTAATACGTATAAACACTATGGTCTATATGTATTAATACGTATAAACACTGGTCTATATGTATTAATATGTATAAACTCTATGGTCTATATGTATTAATATGTATAAACACTATGGTCTGTATGTATTAATATGTATAAACTCTATGGTCTATATGTATTAATATGTATAAACACTATGGTCTATATGTATTAATATGTATAAATACTATGGTCTGTATGTATTAATATGTATAAATACTATGGTCTGTATGTATTAATATGTATAAATACTACGGTCTATATGTATTAATATGTATAAATACTATGGTCTGTATGTATTAATATGTATAAATACTATGGTCTGTATGTATTAATATGTATAAACACTATGGTCTATATGTATTAATATGTATAAATACTATGGTCTATATGTATTAATATGTATAAATACTATGGCCTATATGTATTAATATGTATAAATACTACGGTCTATATGTATTAATATGTATAAATACTATGGCCTATATGTATTAATATGTATAAATACTATGGCCTATATGTATTAATATGTATAAACACTATGGTCTATATGTATTAATATGTATAAATACTATGGCCTATATGTATTAATATGTATAAACACTATGATCTGTATGACCTCCACACGTAATATACTTGTAGTTGGCAAATAAGTACTATTTATGTCAAGTGTTGTGTGTAATTAATTACAGTGATTTCATTACATCTCCCTTGGACAAAGTAAAGTAAGGGATTACTCTTAATCATTTAATTAAAGTCACTTCTGATGTAATTGCATTAAACACTGCGTAGACTATACAATAATTCCATATAAAACAATGGTGGATTTAATATCTAATATTAAAATAAGTGCGTTTAATGTAACATTCTCCCTTTAAATACTTTGGACAGGGCAATTTTATATTATTTATGTGAAATAATTAAAATTAAAAGATGTTGTTCTGCTGGTTGAGTGAAACAATACATTAAAATATATTGTAATTCTGTCAATTGTAATTACTAATTATAAAGTAATTAGTAATGCAATACTTTTAAGAGAGAGTAATTGGTATGGTAATCTAATTACACCGTTGAAGCAGTAATTAGTAATTAATTACTTTATGTAGTAACTTACCCGACGCTTTTTATGTCTACAAACATGATTTTTAATGATTAGAAAGTGTGTATAAACTATTTATTGCTAGTAGAAAACAAGAGACTTGCATATCATTGCTTTATTTAGTTTGCTTCTATTCTCCTCGGCTTTGGATGATAGCGTCTGCTAAATAATTAGATGTAAATGTAGTATAAGAGAAGTGTTGCACTCCAGACTCGCTGAGCTCCCGCAGCAGTGATCGACTCGTGTTGTTGGTGTTTCTCAGGCTTTGGGAACCGCGTGTGGATAAACCCGTCTCAGCGCGCCGGAGGAGATTACGTCCAGCCGTCCTCGTTCTCTCGCGGAGGGAATGACGACTGGAGCCGAGCCGAGGAGGAGGAGGAGGAAGAGGAGGAGGAGGAGGGAATAACGACTGGAGCCGAGGAGGAGGAGGAGGAGGAAGAGGAGGAGGAGGAGGAGGGACGCCACAGAACATCAAGAGCTCCGACTTCAGCTTCAGCAGCCAGAACAGGTTCTCAGCGCTCGACTCGAACTGTCACGCGGAGAAAGCCGAGCAGAACTCGGCGGATGATGTGTAAGTGCACTTCAACTTCACGTTATTGGCCCTTCTTAGTCACCTTATGTTCATACATTTGGGTAATAGTTCAGTCTTGCTGCTTATTTGTGTCCCTGGAGCACAAAAGCAGTCATAAGCAGCACGGGTATATTGTAGCAATAGCCAACAATACACTGTAAAAATGCCAAAAATCATTAGATATTAAGATCATGTTCCATGAAGATATTTTCTACCATAAATATATCAAAACTCAATTATTGATTAGTAATATGCATTGCTAAGACTTAATTTGAACAACTCTTAAAGATGATTTTCTCAATATTTAGATTTTTTTGCACCCTCAGATTCCAGATTTACAAATATTGTCCGATCATAACAAACCCTACATCAATGGAAAATTATTATTCAGCTTTCAGATGATGTAGAAATCAATTTTTATTTGTATTGACCCCTATGACTGGTGCTGTGGTCCAGGGTCACATTTTTAACTATTCAACGATTTGTATCGTTTTCTTTATATTCAAATTTCCATTACAACAAATAATAGAACAAATGAAAAAGATTTAATAAAACAAGTGTACAAAATCTTCTTAAAAGAAACAACGTTTGAAGTTTCCTCAACAAATACACGTTGAAGAGCTTTCCCTCTAATCATACAAATGATATTTTATCATCAAACACAGTCTCTAAATATTTCTCCTCCTTGAGCACGTCTAGCTGATGTCCCAGCACAAGTCAATGAACATCTCTTTTGTTTCATAAACATTCATGTTTAAAAATGAACCATTGACTAAAATGATGGATCACTGGACCACGACTCCCGTCTGACTCGGTGAGGAGAGCTTAGGGCTGAAAAACAACATTTGTACTTAAATATGTTTAATATTCAAATTATATTTATATTAAAAAAATACTTCAGTTAGGGTGGAAAAGCTTTTGGGATCTCTCCATTGAGCAAAATACTGCTAATGCACATTTATTCAAAGCAATAAAATAACAAGGCTATCTGTGAAAAAAGAGCTTAATGTTTATAAGCCAATTATAGCTAATTAATTAGCTTAAATAATTATAAACAAAACAGAATCATGCATGCATGTTTAACACAAAGGGCTTAAAGCCAATAACCTTTTCATTTAAACTTTTCATCCAAGTGGTTGTTGAGGAGAGACCCCCCCCCCCCCCCCTTAATAAAGCACTATAGAAAAAAAATCATTATTCATAAATACATGAGATGTAGTGGAAAGGCCATTTCACATGCTTTCTAAACGTAGTTCTTTTGTGTGAGATGCGAGCAAAACGGTGCTTGACGTCACTCTAGAAGATGCACAAAATATGCTTTCTGTGTGAATGGCTTTCAGTTTTGACGTAAACAAGATCTTCTCTTTCTTTTCTTGCACTTTTATTTCAGGGACACAATTCAGAACGACATGGAGATCTGGCAGACGTCCGGTCAGTGGCCGTTCTCGTGTTATTCTGCCCTCAAAGGCCGGATCTCAGGTGGGTTTAGCGTCCTCAGAATCACCGTCGGGATTATTTCAGCTGCTTTCGTGAGTCGTCAGAGACTCTCTCGTCGACGGGACCTGATAAACGGAGGATGTTATGCAGATTGTGTGTGTTTTGCAGGGTTCGTTGAGGTGTGTCCGGAGGAGCTGAGGCTGGAATATTACACCGGACGAGTGTCTGGTGACTTACAGGCTTACGTAAGACTTCATTTCTAGATTAATAAGCAACATACAGCAGCGGCTGTGCATTTGAGGGAGCTTTTATTTGCACATATGTAATAGTTAATATCAGGGTCTAATCTGAGGTTTTACCTCACCAAGGATGCATTTATGTGATCAAAAATACACTAAATACATTAAATATTATTATTACTTAAAACAGCCGTTTTCTATGTGATTATCTGTTAAACTGTAATTTATTTCTGTGATGCACAGCTGTATTTTCAGCATCATTACGTGTCACATGATCTTCAGAAATCATAATTATATACTGCTCAAGAAACATTTCTGATTATTATCAATGTTGAAAAAATTATATTTTTGTGTAAACTGTGATGCATTGAATTTTTCAGGATTCACAGATTAATAAAAAGTTTAAAAGAACAGCATTTATTTGAAATATAAACATTTTGTAACGTTATAAATGTCTGTATTGACACTTTTGATCAATTTAATGCATCCTTGCAGAGTAAAAATATTAATTTCTTACTGACTCCAAACCCAAATTATCAAGTATTATTCCTACAATTGATCATTTTAATAGTTTTTAAATTCCTTGTTTTTATTGTTGTGATTATTAGTGCTGTTCAATGATTAATTGCCTTCGAAATAAAGGTTTTAGTTGTAAAAGTTGTATATTTATTATGCATATGTAAACACACACACATGCATGTATATATTTCATAAAAATATGTTATATAAATGTATATGCATGTAAATATTTCCAACTATATACTGTATGTGTGTGTATTTATATATACATAATAAATGTAAACTAAAACTTTAATCTCGGATGCGATTAATCGTTTAACAGCACTAATTTTAATGAATTATTTTACTTCCTTTTATTACAATGTGCTATATAAATAAACGTGCCTTGCCTTAAAACAGATTTCTGTTAATAATTATCTTAAAGTGCCACTATTATGCGTTTTTGAACATCATGCAGTGTGTCATGTAGCTGTATGTGAACATAAACTTTCAGCAAAGCCGACAGCGCATGATAAATAAACTTATTGTCCATCAAAAAAAGAGTCGGTTCGTAATCATCTAAACGAGTCGTTAGGAATTCGAATCGTATTCTGTTATGGCTGTACGTCACGAAGTAACACATTTGCATAATGGCTGTCATTCGCGCTGTAGACCAATCACAAAGGACTGTGCCATCTGACCAATCACAGCAGTGAGAGGCGGGGCTTAGAGAGACGAGTCGTTTAGAAATGAGGCTGTTTTTTGAGAAAACTAGAGTTTTTTTTGACCTCGGATGCATGTAAACCTGTTTTAGGACACTCATAAGACAATATCAGCAAGCTTAAACATGGCATAAAGGGGCTTTGATAAGAGAGTAGTGTTGGCGGTAATGTTCGCTGGATCTGTGCTGTTTCAGATGAGCTCGGTTCAGCAGCTGGTCACTCAGTGGAGCAGCAGAGTCCAGGAGCTGCGGACCATGAGCAGCTCCACTCGGATCAGCGTGGTAAGATGATGCTGAGCTGCTTCTGACCCTGAGCCGGAGGGACGAACAAACCTTAAATCATGTGATTGATGTCCTCAGATCTCAGAGCTCAATAACCCCAGTTCAGCAGCATCAATCAACACACGGGTTTGGCTCCACAGCAGCATCAACAACACACGGGTTTGGCTCCACAGCATCAAGGTCCAGCATCATCATCTTCATCATCATCTGGCTTTGGAGCAGGTTTGTCATCTGAATATGGATTCATGTTGAATTCTGAGTGAATTCTTGATTATATTTCAAGCTTTGGAGAACTTATTTTAGAAGGATCCAGAAATACAACTGATGTTAACAAAGATTAATAAATAAATACTAATTAATAAATTCATACAGGAATACTTTATTACAAAACACACACACATATGTGTGTATATATACACTATATTGCCAAAAGTATTGGCACCCCTTCTAATGAAAGGTTTGACTACTTTAGTAATCTCCATGAGTGTAAATCTTAATGTTGAAGCATATAATGATATTCTAGGGAATCTAATTGTATAGCAACAGTTTGGACTCTTTTCTATTCTAACATGACAGTGTCTCTGTGTATAAGACAAGAATCAAAGAGAAATGATGATTCAGTCAGTGTGGAAGAACTTGACTGGTCTGCAGAAAGCAGCTGAACACCTCTGGTGTGACTTTAAATGAGACAAAAACTCATCACCAAACACTAATGACTTGTACATTGATTATATGGACAAAAGTACTGGCACCCCTTCTTTAGAAGAGAAAAAGCACGTCCAAACTGTGCCAACAAAGAAATTAATGTACTTAAAAATTGTATTTGCACCTCCGTTGCAACAGTTTTGAAGTGTATGAAAGGACTGTATCTCATATGTACAAGTCATTAGTGTTTGGTGATTAGTTTTTGTCTCATTTAAAGTCACACCAGAGGTGTTCAGCTGGGATTAGGACTTGTCTTTCTGCAGACCAGTGTAGTACTATATATACATACACACATACATATACACAAAAATGACTAAAACTTGAACTAAAATCAAACATAAAAATACAAACGGATTCAAAATACGAATCAAATCTATAACAGTATGTCAGTGACATGAATAACATTAATACAGCTCTTGTTCTAATGTGAAGTCCACATCTCTGTGAGGTTTTAAATCAAATGTTCTGTTTCCTCAGGCTTCGGTTCGGGCTCCCAGAGCAGTAGCGGCTTCAGCTTTGCCCCGTCCCAAGCGGGCTTTGGAGCATCAAACACCCAGCAGGCCTCTGGGTTTGGCAGCGCTGCGTTCACTCAGCCCTCGTCGGGTTTCGGCGCACCGTCTGCAGCCTCCTTTTCATTCGCTCCTCCAGCCGCCGAAGACAAACCCAGCTCTGCGTCTGCGTTCAGCTTCAAGCCCTCTTCAGGGGGTCTGGGGACCGGGTTTGGGTCCTCGGCGCCGGCCGACAGCGGTGGTTCGGGTCAGAGCGGTGCTAGCGCTAGCGCTGGTCAATCTGCAGACAGTCTGTTCACGGCCCACAGTGACCTGACCGCAGAAGAACTGAAGGAGTTCACAGCTAAACGCTTCACGCTGGGACAGATCCCTCTCAAACCGCCTCCTGCTGACCTCCTCGTGGTCTAACGCGGGTTTCTCTTCTTAATGCTATATTATTAAACACATTTATGGACTAAGACAGTGTGTTTCTGTGTTTTAGAAGACTTTACTGTGAGTAAGCCTGCATTCACATCCAGCTACAAAGCATGCTGAGGTGGTACCTGATGATAAAATCAGTGATGGACTAAGTAAAACAATTATTGCAGTCTATCAATTCATGAGAAACTGCATTCGAATGCCATTTGCTGCATTCAATCCATTATTGAAAATCACCTTGAACACCTTAACAAACACCTATTCCTAAGTAAGCGTATGAGACTCATTAGGTTAATTAGCCGCTGTAGGGAAATAACGAGAAGAAAAACAACATGCAGTAAATGCTGAAACTGTTTGCATTACACACCACTGTGTTCATAATTAAGATAATACACTAAAATAATATGCTAAGTTACACCGTATCAAGCAGTTTTGTACAGATAAATGGAAATAAGACCCATAAACGTAAGAGATGGAGTTATACATGAAGAATGAGGTGGATAACGACCTAGCAGACTCCTAGAGTACTTCAGCAATGTCTTAAACACCTAACAACACCAAAGCGAACCATACAACCCGTTGTATTTTAGTATCATTCAGATATTATATTTCTTAACTAAAATTTCAATTTATTAATAAGTAATTTTGTTGTGTGCATTTGTCATTTTGTAGTAGGTTTGTTTTTTTATGTATATATTATTGTATTGATTTTTTGTTTCAGTTTTTGATATTTTAGTACCTCAAGGTAAACTAGATGAAAAGTGTTTATTCGGCAACTACGTGGAAAAAGTATGAAACTATGGCACAGAATTATTCACGACTTTATATAAAGTCGCTTTTGCAAGAAATTATTATAGTACCATTATATCCAAAACCTATAATATTATAGTACGTTTTAGTAATATTAATATTATTGAATAAACGTTACACGAATTTGATTTAAATATAGACGCAGTTTCGCGGGAAATACGTCCCGACAACTCTAAACAATTATTTAATGCGTAGGTAGGATATCAATTTAGGGTACGACAAAACCTAGTTTGGAAGATGGTTTTATGATATACTCGCTAATTATTTAAAATTTGTCCATTTCGAGGAAAAAAGTTAAATAGTGACGTTTTTATGCGTGTTTTCATCCGGGGCTTCAGACCGATGAATGATTGGCGGAGACGCAGCGCGCGGAAGCGGGAAACACAAACACACACACAGACGCATGTCTCGACGCGACGCGACCGAGGACGGCTTTAAATATGTTTTCGCGATTCTGCGCTCGTTATATCCGCGCGTTCAGACTCTGGAGGAGTTCGCAGACGGACTCGTGTTCTCTGACGGACGGAAACCGGTTCTTCTTGAGGAAAAAGACGGCGCGCGATTTCAAAAACTCACCAGAGGACTGATCATATGCGCGTGCACGCCACCGCATCAGCTGCGCGTGCCCGCACAGGTACCTCACACACCTGTTTGAGTTCTTTTAATTCTACATACATCTATATCTGTTCTCCTGACCGAGATCGCTTTGTCATTGTTTACAAATAGCTTATACATCTGCCATAAAGTGTCTCATACGTAATGTTACTCTCATACAAAGAAACATAAAACATATAAAACCTGCCAAAAATAACCATAGTATTCGACATGGACTTAATATAATGTTCATTTTTTAGCATTTTGCATATAGTGCCATGGTATTATTTTACGTACATTGGAGTACCATGGTATTACTGTACATGTATTACATGTATCGTCTTCAGTTTTTCTAGGAAATATATCAAAATTATGTAATATTTCTGTTAAGATATCTCTACATGTTGGTCAAATACACATCAGAAAAGTTTGTGTGTTCATTTATCAGATCATAAAATCAGTTTCCAGTTGAATGTAACTTACCTAATAAATTTTGGTTACCAGAACTTTCTGGGATCATTATTTTATGGTTCTAGTTATAGTGCTTAGCTAAATATTATTGAGGCTAATTCTCAAAATAGCCAGTTTGTTATACTAATATATATATATATATATATATATATATATACACACACAGCAAATCTCAAGGCCTTCATTTTGTATATTGTCGCAAAATGTAGCTATATTATTGTCCTAATCTGCTAAATGTGACTATAAAGTATGAAGATATTAAGAAATTATAAACATTATTATTTTCTGTAAAGCTGCTTTGTTTCAATGTGTTATATGAAAAGCGCTGTACAAAAATAAATTGGCAGTTATTAATGTTAGGGAAGTTACGTAATCTTGTTTGTGCGACATATAAAAAATGTGAATTGTGAATTTTTATCTCACAATTTTGACTTTTCTCCTTAAATGATATATGCAAATATACAATTCTGAGGGAAAAAAAAGTCAGAATTGTGAGTTACAAAGTCGCTTTTACATTTATTATTTTACTGTGGTAGAAAAAAAAACAGAATTATGAGAAAAAAATTCAGATTTACAAGATATAAACTTATAATCAAGAGATTTAACGCAATTATTTGTGTTAAAAAAAGTTTTTTTCATTCCGTGGCAGATTCAGAATTATCTTTAAATTTTATATATAAATGTTGAGAAAAATTCATACTTGTGAGATGTAAACTTGGAATTGCAAGAGGATAAAAAAGTAGAATTCTTACAAGAAATAAGTAAAAAAACATTTTGAATTCTATGTTTATATCTTTCTTTGAATAATGTCCAAATTGTAAGATAAAATGTTACTTTTTATTTTTATTTTTTTATTTATTTTTTTATGTTGTGGCAGAAACAAGTTTCTATACAATGTTCTATGTTAGTTTTGGTCTAATTTAGTAAAAGTTGATAAAAGAAAACAAATATTTAAACACGAACAGAATTTGTTAAATGTCTGATTTCAGCTCGGCACGCTGCCGGAGGTTTTGGCGTTCACGCTAAACCACATCAAGCGGAAGAAACTGAGGAACGTGCTAGCATTCGGCTATCAATGCGGCGACGTGGCGGCCTGTTCGGACCCTTTCCGCTTCCATGGTGACGTTTCGCAGACGGCCGCCTCCATCAGCACCAGCGAGTTATGGAAGCGGATCAACCAGCGCCTGGGAACGGAAGTCACGCGATATCTGCTGCAGGATTGCGCGATCTTCGCCACCGTCCCGCCGTCGTGTTTGCTGCAGGTGTGCGGCGAGCCCGTGTACGATCTTCTGCTGCCGCGCGCCTGGTCTGGATTCTTCCTGGGCCACGGCGCGACTCAAACATCGTCCGGCGTGACGCGTAAAACTCCCGTCGTCATCGCGAGGAAGAAACTTGAGAGAGACGTTACGAGAAAGAGAGCGAGAGATGAGGATTTAGACGACATACGGAAATATCGTCCGGTATTAAAGAAGCGACGGATGGACGAAAACGACAGTTCGTTAAATGCGCGGAATCCTGAAAGTCACGGATCGCGGAGCTGGAAACCGGCGGATCAGCCTCCTCCGCGACCGTCGCGCTGTTCCATCCGCGTTTTGAACATGCTTTACGGTGGGCGGGGCTTGAAGGGCTTCCTGCTTAACAAGAAGCTGAAAGCAGGTGTGGGCGGGGCTAGACGGCTACAGGGGGCGGATCTCGTGCGCATCATTTTCCTCCAATCGGAGTCCAACGTGTTTGACGGACAGGCCAAGTTTAGGAAGCTTCCCAAGCGTTTCTTCGCAATGGTTCCCTTGTTCGCTCGGCTCTTGCGGCAGCACAGGAAGTGCCCGTACGCTCTCTTCCTGCGCAGGAAGTGCTCGGGGAATCCAGAGACGGAGGATATGGAGTCGCTGCTGAAGTCGCACTTATCGCCTTACAGGGTGTATCTGTTCGTGAGGGAGTGTTTGCGATACGTCGTTCCCGAGGAACTCTGGGGATCCCGGGAAAACCAGCTCCACTTCCTGTCCAACGTGAAGAACTTCCTGCGTCTTGGGAAGTTTGAGCGTCTCCCATTGGTGCAGCTGGTGTGGAAGATGAAGGTCAAGGCCTGCCATTGGCTGGGGCTCAAGAAACGTGTGTCTTTAACGCCTTTATTTCATATCTTTGGTTGTTTAAAGCCAAGCAGATTGGATTTGTTTTTATTATTGTTATTTTTTGTATAATGCAGGATTAATATAGTTAATTAAAACCATGCAAATGAAATAAACATGAACTGAAATAACATAAATATTAAAATTAAACTAATTTTATTTCAGCTAGTTGCCATCTCTAATTTTAATTTACTGTATGTTTAAGTACAAAAATAACAAAAACGAAATAAATGTAAAAATCTAATAACTATATCTAAAAAAATTAATCGTAATGGCGAAAATATAAAAACATCTAATTCTAATATAAATTATTTCAATAATAGTATTTAAATGATACTAAAATAACATCAGATGGTCAGGTCTCAAATACAAGGTTATTATAATTAACTAAAACTAACATAATCATACATAACTTAAAATAAATCATAACTGACACACAAATACAAAAATAATAAAAAATCAATATAAAAAATCCTTAAACGTATTTTATTTGAGCTATTTTCTAAAGCAGCGTTTTTTGTTGTTGTTTAAGTCGAAGTACTAAAATAGCTAATATTGACATTAAAATTAATAAAAAACAATAAAACTTCTAAAATATTAACTTGAAATTTAAATTAATTAATATAAAAAATAAACTATAACAATATACCATTGATACTGATATAACACTTGACTTAAAATCTAAATTCTAATAAAAATATATATAGACGTAATAATTAATCATAATAATAACAAAGAAAAAACACAGGAAATGTACAGAAACTTTAACTAATATTAAAATAAAACACAAAATATAAATAAAAATAAATATTCATAAAACAATAGTAATAACTAAAATAAAGCTGGTATTATATCCATCAGATGCTCTCAAATACAAGGGTTACTATAGTAAGCTAAATAAAAACACATTTTGTACTAATAATATATGGCTAACTGAAAAACAATAAATAAAAACCGTATATTGGTTCAGCTAGTTTGTCATTTATAACCTATATCATAAATAAAATCAAATATCTATAAAAGCTGAATATAATAATCTATCTGGAACATAATCATAAATAAAATCAAAAATATCTAATAAAGCTGAAGTTATAATGATATAATGATATTGTAGCTGGCTAGTTTGGTGTATAATCCATGTATTGATAGCTGGCTAGTTTGTGATAATCCATGTATGGAGCTGGTTTAGTTGTGTAATAACCATGTATGTAGCTGGTTAGTTGTGTAATAATCCAATGTATGTGCTGGTTAGTTGTGTATAATCCATGTATGTAGCTGGTTGTTGTGTAATAAAATACATGTAGTAGCCTGGTTAGTTGTGTAATAATCCATGTATGTAGCTGGTTAGTTGTGTAATAATCCATGTATGTAGCTGGTTAGTTGTGTAATAATCCATGTATGTAGCTGGTTAGTTGTGTAATAATCCATGTATGTAGCTGGTTAGTTGTGTAATAATCCATGTATGTAGCTGGTTAGTTGTGTAATAATCCATGTATGTAGCTGGCTAGTTGTGTAATAATCCATGTATGTAGCTGGTTAGTTGTGTAATAATCCATGTATGTAGCTGGTTAGTTGTGTAATAATCCATGTATGTAGCTGGTTAGTTGTGTAATAATCCATGTATGTAGCTGGCTAGTTGTGTAATAATCCATGTATGTAGCTGGTTAGTTGTGTAATAATCCATGTATGTAGCTGGTTAGTTGTGTAATAATCCATGTATGGAGCTGGTTAGTTGTGTAATAATCCATGTATGTAGCTGGTTAGTTGTGTAATAATCCATGTATGGAGCTGGTTAGTTGTGTAATAATCCATGTATGTAGCTGGTTAGTTGTGTAATAATCCATGTATGTAGCTGGTTAGTTGTGTAATAATCCATGTATGTAGCTGGTTAGTGTGTGTAATAATCCATGTATGTAGCTGGCTAGTTGTGTAATAATCCATGTATGGAGCTGGTTAGTTGTGTAATAATCCATGTATGTAGCTGGTTAGTTGTGTAATAATCCATGTATGTAGCTGGTTAGTTGTGTAATAATCCATGTATGTAGCTGGTTAGTTGTGTAATAATCCATGTATGTAGCTGGTTAGTTGTGTAATAATCCATGTATGGAGCTGGTTAGTTGTGTAATAATCCATGTATGGAGCTGGTTAGTTGTGTAATAATCCATGTATGTAGCTGGTTAGTTGTGTAATAATCCATGTATGTAGCTGGTTAGTTGTGTAATAATCCATGTATGGAGCTGGTTAGTTGTGTATAATCCATGTATGTAGCTGGTTAGTTGTGTAATAATCCATGTATGGAGCTGGTTAGTTGTGTAATAATCCATGTATGTAGCTGGTTAGTTGTGTAATAATCCATGTATGGAGCTGGTTAGTTGTGTAATAATCCATGTATGTAGCTGGTTAGTTGTGTAATAATCCATGTATGTAGCTGGCTAGTTGTGGAATAATCCATGTATGGAGCTGGCTAGTTGTGTAATAATCCATGTATGGAGCTGGCTAGTTGTGTAATAATCCATGTATGTAGCTGGCTAGTTGTGTAATAATCCATGTATGTAGCTGGCTAGTTGTGTAATAATCCATGTATGTAGCTGGCTAGTTGTGTAATAATCCATGTATGTAGCTGGCTAGTTGTGGAATAATCCATGTATGTAGCTGGCTCGTTGTGTAATACTCTATCTGTGTAGCTGGCTAGTTGTGTAATACTCTATGTGTGTAGCTGTCTAGTTGTGTAATACTCTGTGTGTAGCTGGCTAGTTGTGTAATACTCTATGTGTGTAGCTGGCTCGTTGTGTAATACTCTATGTGTGTAGCTGGCTAGTTGTGTAATACTCTATGTGTGTAGCTGGCTAGTTGTGTAATACTCTATGTGTGTAGCTGGCTAGTTGTGTAATACTCTATGTGTGTAGCTGGCTCGTTGTGTAATACTCTATGTGTGTAGCTGGCTAGTTGTGTAATACTCTATGTGTGTAGCTGTCTAGTTGTGTAATACTCTATGTGTGTAGCTGGCTAGTTGTGTAATACTCTATGTGTGTAGCTGGCTCGTTGTGTAATACTCTATGTGTGTAGCTGGCTAGTTGTGTAATACTCTATGTGTGTAGCTGGCTAGTTGTGTAATACTCTATGTGTGTAGCTGGCTAGTTGTGTAATACTCTATCTGTGTAGCTGGGTCGTTGTGTAATACTCTATGTGTGTAGCTGGCTCGTTGTGTAATACTCTATGTGTGTAGCTGGCTCGTTGTGTAATACTCTATGGTGTAGCTGGTGTGTAATATGTGTAGCTGGCTCGTTGTGTAATACTCTATGTGTGTAGCTGGCTAGTTGTGTAATACTCTATGTGTGTAGCTGGCTCGTTGTGTAATACTCTATGTGTGTAGCTGGCTAGTTGTGTAATACTCTATCTGTGTAGCTGGCTAGTTGTGTAATACTCTATGTGTGTAGCTGGCTAGTTGTGTAATACTCTATGTGTGTAGCTGGCTAGTTGTGTAATACTCTATCTGTGTAGCTGGCTAGTTGTGTAATACTCTATGTGTGTAGCTGGCTAGTTGTGTAATACTCTATGTGTGTAGCTGGCTAGTTGTGTAATACTCTATGTGTGTAGCTGGCTAGTTGTGTAATACTCTATGTGTGTAGCTGGCTAGTTGTGTAATACTCTATCTGTGTAGCTGGCTAGTTGTGTAATACTCTATGTGTGTAGCTGGC
>QVTF01006466.1:167500-189287 GCA_003573665.1 Oxygymnocypris stewartii
AAAAGAATGCCGGATTTCTGATACATTTTTGGTAAAGGGCCGAAATGCAGAAGTATATTTGACTTAATACGTGCAATGCATCTTTATTCCTCGAGGTGGCGCTGTTTGCTACACAATGATGACGTGATAATTACCGCATGCATAAAACAAAAGAATATCATCAGCAGAAATGAACTGGTTTGAATGGCTTTACTGCAGAGCTGTTACTCATTTGATGCTGGATGTGGTGAATAAGCTGCCAGCGATCAAAATATTGATTTTAAAGTAATTGAAAAGGACAGTTTTGAGAATATGGTTGAGATTGTGAGTCAGATGCTGAATGTGGAAATGCGCTCTGACGATGACAGCGATGCTCAAATTGAACCCTTACGAGTTTCAAAAGCTAGCGATATATGCTTTTATTTCATTCTTCTGTAATTGTTCTTAAATTATCAAGAGTTTTTTAGCTATTGCAGTAGATAGAGATCCATCCGTGCTGGATATATAGGTCCGGGGGGTCGATAAAGACACGAATAATGATTAGCAAAACATTCATGCATTTAAGGGTCAACACAAATGTTTCAGCTAACAAATTCAGTGTGTTTAACGAGACGTGTCTGTCGTTTGCAGGTGTCTCATGCGGCTGGTGGATGATTTTCTGCTCATTACGCCTCATCTGAGCAAAGCCACGGAGTTCCTGACGTATGTCCACACGCACGTGATCATTTAATCGTTTAGCACTCATCTCTTTCGCCAAAGGAAGAATAAAAACAAACTTCGTTTGAAGTATATCGGGGCCTTTTGAATGTTTTTTGCTAAATATTAGAGATCGACCGATATATCGGTTTACCGATATTTTTCCCGATGTTTAAGCATTGTACCATAATCGGTTATCGGTTTTGAAAAAAAATAATTATTATTATTATTTGTCACATACACAATTATAAAGAGTATAAAATATTTATTATCTCCGCAAGCGATCAGTTTGAGTATAGTTCTGTGTAAATAGATAAACCGCGCTGGCAGCAGTTTTCATAATTTAGACAAAAACATTTTAATAATTCTGATAAAACAGTTAAGAAATGCAATAAAATATGATGTTTTGTTTGTTATAGCTTATTTCAATATTCCAGAGAATATTATTCAGTGAATTATTCTTCACTCTTTAGTCTATTAAACAGCGTTTAAACCTAAAACTGTAGTTTAACATGAATTTATATGACTTCTGTCCTTTATTTTCTCCATTTGAAAACTTATTGTTATTGCTTATTGTTAATATCAGTGTTGCTGATGATGCTTTTATAAATACAATTTTGTTATTGTTGTAATTTGAAGATTAAATTTAACATGAAAGAATATTAATTTTCAACAGCTGTTTGTTGTTAAGAGACTGAAAGTGAAGAATGGACTTCACTCTGTTATTTATTTACTTTATAACAGTTAATAAATATCGGTTCTGAATATCGGTTATCGGGTACATAAACGTACAAATAATCGGTATCTGTTATAAAAAAATCAATATTGGTCGATCACTATACGATATTATGGCAGATGATATATATCGCACCCCCTTAATCCAAACACACTCACTCACTCATCCATCTGTCTGTCAGGACGCTGCTGGCCGGCGTTCCCGATTACGGCTGTCAGATCAACCCTCAGAAGGCGGCGGTGAATTTCCCCGTGTGTGTGGAGTGGCTGGACTCGGGTGTGAGTGTGCTGCCCTCCTGCTGTCTGTTCCCCTGGTGCGGCCTGCTGCTGGACACACACTCGCTGGACGTCTACAAGGACTACTCACGGTAATGAGACGCGCCCGGCGCGCCTGCTATCAGGCTGTAAACCAGGGAGGGATATTATCTTCATCATCCATTTATATGCATTCCAGCTTGACACTGATCTCTGGCATTTCCGTGGTTATTCTGCTCGGGTCTCATCTCTGACAGCACTAGTAATAGTTAAGATCCACTTAAAGGGGTAGTTCACCCAAAAAAGAAAATTAGCACATGATTTACCCGCCCTCAAGGCATCCTAGGTGTATATGACGAATCCAATCGGAGTTATATTTTTCAATGCATTTTTCTCCAAAAAATACCCATATTTAACATTTTATAAACAGTAATCTCTAAGCAGAGATTCTACTCTCTTCTCAGAGAGAATATGCTAGTCTCGTGAGCGTTTAATATAAAATTATCATATGTACTGGGATGAAAGCGTTATGGTTCGGATATAAACATTGATGTCTATGGTAGCGATCAAAATAGAGCAAGTCATCTTTTTTTGAAAGTAAATGGCACTTCAAATAAGGTTTGTGTCGAATGCATTGCTTCACCACTAGGTGGCGACAAATGACTGTATTTGTCATTGAATCATTCATTCAAGAGATTTGTTCAAAAACGTTGATTCATCCAATAATGAAATATCATTATATGCTTAAACATTAAGATTTGTACTCATGGAAATTACTAAAGTAGTCAAACCTTTCATTAGAAGGGGTGCCAATACTTTTGGCAATATAGTGTGTTTATAAATCTGGAATCTGAGGGTGCAAAAAAAAATCGAAATATTGAGAAAATCATCTTTAAAGTTGTTCAAATTAAGTTCTTAGCAATGCATACTACTAATCAAAAATTAAGTTTTGATATATTTACGGTACAAATATCTTCATGGAACATGATCTTAATATCCTAATGATTTTTGGCATAAATAAAAATGATAATTTTGACCCATAAAACATATTGTTGGCTATTGCTACAAATATACCTGAGCTGCTTATGACTGCTTCCATGCTCCAGGCTCACATATGTCTTTGCTTTTAACTATATAGACTACTATATAAATGACCTCTGCTCCGCCCCCTCAGGTATGACGGCCTATCGCTGCGCTACAGCCTGACGCTAGGCTCCGCCCACTCGCCGGCCACAGTCCTAAAGAAGCTGCTGTCGGTCCTCAGTCTCAAGTGTACCGACATCTTTCTGGACCTCAGGGTGAGACGCTCAAACCCTGAATCCTCAACACTTCAGCCCCTCATTACAGCCCAGTCTTTTAAAAGGGCTGTTGCTCTCTATTAAGAGTAATGTTGTTACAGTGTGTGCAGGAATCATTAGTGTTCACCTGTGTGATGTTGTGTGTTAGTGGAGTCAGTATGTCTGCTGTTTCTGCAGATGAATTCAGTGGAGGCTGTTTACAGGAGCTTATATAACCTGATTCTGCTGCAGGCGCTCAGGTAAACACTACACACGAGTGCTCGAGAGTGTGCATCAATGAGATATCGGACAGGACATTAATATTCGTATTCATTGCAGATGCATTAAATTGATCAAAAGTGACAGTAAAGACGTTTAAATGTTGCAAAAGATTTCTATTTCTGTTCTTTTGAAATTTCTAATCATCTGAAAAATAAAATGCATCTTCAATATTGATAATAATCTGAAATGTTTGTTGAGCAGCGTATTAGAATTATTTCTGAAGATCACGTGACACCACCAGGATTATTATAGTTAACTAAAAACTTTTTTGTTTATTAAAATTAATAAATGAAAATTAATGTCGCCTTGGCAGGTAAATGGAATAAGTGTAATTAGATGCAATTAAAGAGATAAAAATACTAATTGTGAAAAAAAACTAAAACTGAACTAATATTTAAACAGAAATACAAATAAATTAAACTGAAATAAGGAAATGTAAAAAAGGCTATAATACAAAAACATAAGCTATTTTCAATTTTAATGTAAGTTAAGTATTAGTTTTTTATATTTTATGGATTTTTATTTCACTTTTAATACATAAACTCAAACTATTTTAATGTTAGCACAAGTTTTAGTTGTGTTTTTTAATATGTATAGGAATACAAATAAACTAAACTTTTAATAAAACTTAACATATACAAAAAAAGCTGATTCAAAATATAAAAAAAATTATAATAGTATATAAATAGTGAAAAAAGCTTGAGTATTAATGCTTAAAACTCAGCTGTGCATCACAGGAATAAATTACATTTTACAATATATTCAAATAGTAAACATATATTTTAAATTGTAATAATATTTTGCAATATTGAGGAATATTTCTTGAGCAGCAAATCAGTATATTATTATGATTTCTGAAGGTCATGTGACACTGTAAGACTAGGAATGATGCTGAAAATACAGCTGCGCATCACAGAAATAAATTATATTTGAACAGATATTCACATAGAAAACAGCTGTATGAAATCATAATAATATTTCACAATTTTTACTGTATTTTTGATGAATTAAATGCAGAAGAGACTTTTCAAAAACTCCTACCGACCTCAAAGTTTTAAAGTAGTGTACATTAGTTGTTTTGGCAAAAGTTTAACAAGACAGTGATGTGAGTAACTGAGACGGTGAATGATTGTGTGAAACAGCTGAAAACAGAAAACAGCTGCAGTAACCATCAACCACAGCAGAGCGAGTGACGAGCGACGCTGCTGTTTGTCAATGTGTGCCAGGTTTCACGCGTGTGTGAGGAGTTTGCCTCTGGGTCAGAACGTGGAGTCGAACCCGTGCTTCTTCCTGAAGATGATCTGGACCATGGCTCGAGTCACCAACAGACTCATCAGACACATCAATAAAGGCACGAGCACTGGCTTTGCTTCGGATAGTCACGTTAAACATGCACACACAGACACGCGCACACACACAGACACACGCACGCGCACACACACACACACAGACACATGCACACACACAGACACACGCACACACACACACAGACACACGCACACAGACAGATGCACGCACACAGACAGACAGACACACAGACACGCGCACACACAGACACACGCACGCACACAGACACACACAGACACGCGCACGCACACAGACAGACACAGACGCACGCACACAGACACACGCACGCACACAGACACACACACAGACATGCACGCACACAGACAGACAGACAGACACACACACACACACACACACACACACACAGACAGACACATCAATAAAGGCACAAGCGCTGGCTTTGCTTCGGATAGTCACGTTAAACACGCACGCACACAGACACATGCACGCAGACACACACACAGACACACGCACGCGCACACACACACACACACACACACAGACACATGCACACACAGACACACGCACACACGCACACAGACACACGCACACAGACAGATGCACGCACACAGACAGACAGACACAGACACGCGCACACACAGACACACGCACGCACACAGACACACACACAGACACGCGCACGCACACAGACAGACACAGACGCACGCACACAGACACACGCACGCACACAGACACACACACAGACATGCACGCACACAGACAGACAGACGCACGCAGACAGACAGACAGACACACACACACACACACACACACACACACACACACACACACACACACACACAGACAGACTCATCAATAAAGGCACAAGCGCTGGCTTTGCTTCGGATAGTCACGTTAAACACGCACGCACACAGACACATGCACGCAGACACACACACAGAAACACGCACGCGCACACACACACACAGACACATGCACACACACAGACACATGCACACACACAGACACACGCACACACAGACGCACGCACGCACATACACAGACAGACAGACGCACGCAGACAGACAGACGCACGCACACAGACAGACAGACGCACACAGACAGACAGACGCACACAGACAGACGCACGCACACAGACAGACGTACGCACACACACGCACGCACACAGACCGACGCACGCGCACACAGACAGACAGACGCACGCACACAGACAGACGCACGCACGCACACAGACAGACAGACGCACACAGACAGACAGACGCACACACACAGACAGACAGACGCACGCACACAGACAGACTCACGCACATAGACAGACGCACGCACACAGACAGACACACGCACACAGACAGACGCACGCAGACAGACACAGACAGACGCACGCATGCACAACAGACGCACACGCACGCACGCACACACCAGACAGACAGACAGACGCACGCACACAGACAGACAGACGCACGCACACAGACAGACGCACGCACACAGACAGACTCACGCACATAGACAGACGCACGCACACAGACAGACACACGCACACAGACAGACGCACGCAGACAGACACAGACAGACGCACGCATGCACACAGACAGACGCACACGCATGCACGCACACACAGACAGACAGACGCACGCACACAGACAGACGCACGCATGCACACAGACGCACGCACGCACACACAGACAGACAGACGCACGCACACAGACAGACAGACGCACGCACACAGACAGACGCACGCACACAGACAGACAGACGCACGCACACAGACAGACGCACACACACAGACAGACTCACGCACACAGACAGACGCACGCACACAGACTCACGCACACAGACAGACACACACAGACGCACGCATGCACACAGACAGACACATGCACGCACACAAACATTGATAAATATATAGTAAATAACTGCAGAAAGTTTGTTTTTGTTTGCATAAGAACATTTGGAAGAACTTCTAATTTGACTCTATTAAGATTATATGTACTCTGTACCCCCCCCCCCCCCGTGTCTGAATGTGTTTGTGTCTCCTGCAGGTCTGGTCCTGGGCTCGCCGGACGGCGGAGGTCTTCTGCAGTACGAAGCGGTTCAGATGCTCTTCTGTTTGGCGTTTGAGGTGGTTTTCACGCGACACCGATCGCTTTACCGCAGCCTGCTTCCTCCGCTGCACAAACGTACGTTCAGTTTAGATGCTCATCTTCAGTCCCTTCTGTGCTTCAGGCCGGCGTTTGGTGTGGAAACCGTTGCATTATGTGTTCGAGAGACTAAGAGCAATAATGTCATTTATAATAATAATAGTGTTATTTTAGTGTCATTAATATAATATTAGTTTAATACTATAGTATTGGTATAATAGTATTTTAGAATATTTTAGATTTACACTTAATTTTAGCATACGTTTTATTTATTTATATTTTTTGTGGTATGTCTAATTTTATTCATTTTTATTTCAGTTGTAGTAATTGTAGTATTTTATTTATAGTAAAATTAAAATGGAAAATGTAGTTAGTTTAAGTATGTTATCTACACTTTTCCACTTTTATTGTTTTGTAATATGTCCATTTACTTTTTATCAATTTTTTTTATTTAGTTATTTTAGTACTTCAACTATGTTCCATTTTATTGTTATTTTTTATGTTTTTATTATGTTTTTTTCTTATTTTTTATTTCCGTTTTAGCCATTTTAGTACTTCAGCTTACACTAAAATTAATATGAAAATAGAAAATATAGTTTAAGCTAACATACTAAAATGGCTAAAACTGAAATAAAAAATAATAAAAAGAAAATAGACATATTTACAAAAACAAAATGACTAAAACATACACTAAATGGTTTTAGTTATTTTGTTAGTCTCTTTACCTTTTATTTAAATATATTTTATTTTAGGTTTTTGTTTTAGTAAATGTACTGCTTTAGTATATTATTATTTGTATTATTATTTTACTTTTAGATTTTTATTAAATTAAATTGTATCTTTTTGTTGTTTTAGTACATCAAGTTAAACTGAACAAAAATGAAATGTAACAACTAACTGAATGAATGAAATAAGTCTAAATTGCTTTTATATTATATATTATTTCCCTCAACATTTCATATTTTAATCAACATAAATGTCATAAATTAAATAATTTTAGTTCATAAAAACAAGCTTATTTACATTACATTAGTAAAACTCCCATTCATGATGGCAGAAACCATAAATGAGTATGATTTAGTTATTTTAGTATTATAATATACTATTTGTATTCATGTTTTGAATTAGCTTTTTTTTAGATTTTAATTTTTTTCATCTTATGTGCTTTTGTAATTTTTCATATTACAAATTTTTTATTTTTTTCAGTTTTAGGTTTAATTTATTTCCACTTAGTAATTTTATAACGTTTTCCATCTCTTTTCTATTTTATTTTATTTCAGTTAACAAAAATTTTCTTAATTATTATAATTTTTTTTTAGGCACATTTAATAGCCGTATTCCCTCAAAAGCCCTAAACGAGGAGAAAGCGTTTACGAGCGACTGCCATCCCATAATCGAGTCTCTACACTCTTAAATCTCTTCATATATTTGTTACTGTCTATTTGACTTATTTGTATGCTTATGGAGCAAAGCAGTGGAAAAATACTTCCAGGAAAAGTGTGCATCTCAAACTCAAACGACGTCCTGAAGCACAGAAAGTTCTCTGTCTGCGAGTAATCTGGTGTTTTCTTTGTTTGTGTAGGAAAGCGGCGTCTGGAGCACGAGCTGCGCGGCATCAGATTGTCTCGCGTGCGTCAGGCCGCCACTCCCACCATCCCTCAGGACTTTAAACGCATCCGGACGTAGAGCGGTAAACGCCCGGGTTTCACTCCGCGGCAGCTGACTAAACAGATCCGCGCACCTCGTAAACGCTTGATGAGTGTCGTTAAACGCGTGGAGATAAGAGACGCTCGTTAACCACAGCGTTCAGAAGCTCATGTTCATTTCTGTTGTTGTGCTGCATGTTTCTATATTTGCATGTTGATGCATCTGTCACTTAAATAAACATTTGTTATGTAAATAAAATAAAATCTGTTATTTTAGCACTGAAAATAAAGTTAGATCACCACAGATGTGCATTCAGGTTATTAAAATCAAAATCAGGAGAACACAATTTCTAAATCTATCTGTCTATCTGTCTGTCCGTCGTCTGTCCGTCTGTCCATCTATCCATCAATCCATCTGTCTATCTATCTGATCTATCTATCTATCTATCTATCTGTCTGTCTGTCTGTCTGTCTGTCTGTCTGTCTGTCTGTCGTCCGTCTGTCCCTATCATCTGTCTATCTGTCTATCCGTCTATCTATCCGTCTATCTATCCGTCTATCGTCTATCTATCTATCTATCTACTATCTATCTATCTATCTATCTATCTATCTATCTATCTATCTATCTGTCTGTCTGTCTGTCTGTCTGTTGTCTGTCTGTCTGTCTGTCTGTCTATCCATCTATCTATCCATCTATCTTATCTATCTATCTGTCTATGTGTCTATGTGTCTATGTGTCTATCTGTTATCTGTCTATCTGTCTATCTATGTCTATCTGTCTGTCTGTCTGTCTGTCTGTCTGTCTGTCCGTCCGTCCATATCCATCCATCCATCCATCCATCCATCCATCCATCCATCCATCCATCAGTCCATCTGTCCATCAATCTATCCATCTATCTGTCCATCTATCCATCTATCTGTCCATCAATCTATCTATCTATCTATCTGTCTATCTATTAGGGGTGTAACGATTAACCGTGAGCCGAATCGATTAAAACGTGACGATTTAAATCGGTTGAGATGTTAAACGAACCATGATTCAGTTAGTGGTAGGAGTTTATATGAATGTATGTCTGAGGAGAACTTACTGTCTTTAGAAAAGTTTAGATGCTATTTTTTATTTTCCTCTTGCCTCTGTATAATACATATCAAAGTTCATAAGGACAGCGCTGCTTGTTTACCAGTGATGTCCGGATCCTCTTAGTGAACCGGTCAAACCAAACCAGTTCACCAAATTGAATTGAAACGGTTTGTGTCTCCAATACACACTAATCCACACATTACTTAAATTATTCAGTTTATAAACGTGCCTGACACTCCCTCTGAGTCGAAATAAACCAATATCCCGAGTTAAGTTACTCCAACAGTACATTGACTGAACAGCTGTGAAAAGAGAACTGATGAGCACGAGCAGAGCAGCTGATAGACTGAGCATGTATGTTTACAATGGAAACCATCTATCTAGCTTTACAAGTTGCCACTGGAGTCCTCTTCCACTCCTCCTTGATGACATCACTGAGCTGGTGGATGTTAGAAACCTTGCGCTCCTCCACATCGTTTGAGGACGCCCCACAGTTCACCTTTACCCTCAGCTTCTTTAGCAAGGCAGTGGTCGTCTTGGAGGTGTGTTTGGGGTCGTTGTCATGTTGGAATACTGCCCTGCGGCCCAGTCTCCGAAGGGAGGGGATCCTGCTCTGCTTCAGTATGTCACAGTACATGTTGGCATTCATGGTTCCCTCAATGAACTGTATCTCCCCAGCGCCAGCAGCCCCAGACCATGACACCCCCACCACCATGCTTGACTGTAGGCAAGACACACTTGTCTTTGTACTCCCCACCTGGTTGCCGCCACACACGCTTGACACCATCTGAACCAAATAAGTGTATCTTGATCTCATCAGACTACAGGACATGGTTCCAGTAATTGTTTTCAGCAAACTGTTTGCAGGCTTTCTTGTACATCATCTTTAGAAGAGGCGTCCTTCTGGGACGACCAATTTAATGCAGTGTACGGTCTGAGCACTGACAGGCTAACCCCCCCCCCACCCCTTCAACCTCTGCAGCAATGCTGGCAGCACTCATACATCTATTTCCCAAACACAACCTCTGGATATGACGCTGGGCACGTGCACTCAACTTCTTTGGTCGAGCATGGCGAGGCCTGTTCTGAGTGGAGCCGGTCCTGTTAAACCGCTGTATGGTCTTGGCCACCGTGCTGCAGCTCAGAAATGTGCACCGTTATACAAGCTGTACACTCACTACTTTACATTGTAGCAAAGTGTCATTTCTTCAGTGTTGTCACATGAAAATATATAAAATAGAGGAGAAAAATAGGAGAGATAGAAAAGGAGAAAAGCACAAGAGCTTCAAAGGTGAGTTGTAACAAAGTCACATATTTATATCCTAAAATATATAGGGGTCATTCTATGGAAAAATACAAATCTGTCCCTAGCCTTTACAGAAATATTACACTTGAAAAACACTTGGGTACATTTTTGTTTTATATTTTAAAATGAAACAATTCGTTATTTGACCAATTACACCTTCTTGAGCCATCAATGTGGCAATATTTGTTTTTAATTAATTATAAAGAATTCCAAGCTCCACAAAACCGCTCGTCCGCACAGCCATGTACTGTGCTTTATTTAGAGGTCAAAAACAGGCTTTTCTGCCATTTAAGTAAAATAATGATACATAACTATCAAATAAATTACATACAAATTAAAATGCCGCATAAATATTATATTAAAATATAATAAATATTGTCTTAAAAAGGCAAAATATTATAAAAAGTAAAAAAATCTTTAAGCTGTCATTTATGTGTATTCATCATGAAGTCAAAAGGTTATCTAATAATGTGGTCTAAGTTTAAATGTTAAAAAAGAAATGCCTACATTTTAAGATATATTACCATACCAGGCTATTCGAACCAAATTGTTGTACTCCGTATTAGGATGCATGTACTTCTAGCATGCTTAAACAAGACTCAAAAATATCCTTGTTATTTTTATAATCTCATTGATTAACGAACATGCCATTTTCCCCGCGGTGAAAGAGCTGATTGAGAGTCCCGTTCGGTCAGGGCAGCTGATGGTCAGCGGTCACTCACATCATGACTGCGTTTAATGCCGCTGTAAATACTTGGGCTGGTTATTCTGGTTACTGACTAACTAACTCAATCTCATCTGCCAGCGAGAGAACGTGATCACGGCTCAGGTCAGTTTCTCGTGTGTGTGTGTGCCTGTGTGTGTGTGTGCCTGTGTGTGTGTGTGCCTGTGTTGTGTGGTGTGCCTGTGTGTGTGTGTGCCTGTGTGTGTGAGTGCCTGTGTGTGTGTGTGTGTGTGCCTGGGTGTGTGTGCGAGTGTGTGGTGGCGTGCCTGTGTGTGCGTGCCTGTGTGCCTGTGTGTGTGTGTGTGTGTGTGTGCCTGTGTGTGTGTGTGTGCACATGTGCGTGTGCCTGTGTGTGTGTGTGTGTGCGTGCCGTGTGCCTGTGTGTGTGTGTGTGGGTGTGTGTCGGTCTCTGTGTGTGTGTGTGTGTGTGTTGTGTGTGTGTGTGTGTGTGTGTGTATAGGTGCATCTCAATAAATTAGAATGTTGTGGAAAAGTTCGTTTATTTCAGTAATTCAACTCAAATTATGAAACTTGTGTATTAAATAAATTCAGTGCACACAGACTGAAGTAGTTTAAGTCTTTTGCCTCACATTTAACAAAAACCCACTAATTCACTATCTCAACAAATTCGAATACTTCAGAAGACCAATAAAAAATGTTTTTTAGTGAATTGTTGGCCTTCTGGAAAGTATGTTAATTTACTGTAGTGTGTGTGTGTGTGTGTGTGTGTGTGTGTGTGTGTGTGTGTGTGTTTACATGCAATCTGGATAAGTAATAAGTACTTATCAGAGTATATTTTATATTATGCTGCTCATAACTAGGTTACAGTTACATATTTATGTGTTACAGATTAATGGATTTTATGGACTATGATTTCATTCATCATTAACTTTAGATCAACTGATTGTTAATTCACTATCAACTCATTGTAATGTGTAATGCATTTTATGTTGTTGATATAGAAAATAATATATTTTCTTTGTTTTGTATATCAATATGGTACATTTAATGTTAAGTTTAAAACAAGTTTGATTTTAAAAAGTAATCAAGATTCATTACCCAAAATGAGTTTATCATGTAATCTGTAATCAGTAACACTATTTATTCAAAGCTGAATTTTGATCATCATTACTCCAGTCACAAATCATTCTGATATGATGCTCAAAATACATGTATTATTATTATTATTATTGAAAACAGTGGAATATAATTTGTTCAGGTTCCTTTGATGAATAGAAAGTTCTGAAGAACAGCATTTATCTGAAAAATACATATTTTGTAACAGTATAAATGTATTTATCCTCACTTTTGATCAATTTAAAGCATCTTTGCCAAATGAAAGTATTAATTTCTATAATTGCCCCCCCCCCCCCCAAAAAAAAAAAATTTATATATATATATATATATTCTGACTCCAAGCTTTTGAATGGAGTAGTGTATAATGTTACAAAAGCTTTTTATTTCAGATAAATGCAAACCTTATATTCATCAAAGAATCCTGGAAATAATTACTCAAGCATATTAAATATTGATGATGATAATAGCCAGACATTTTTCTTGTGTATGATTTCTGAAGACTCTGAAGACTGCAGTACTGATGCTGAAAACACAGCTTTGATCACAGAAATAAATTACAGTTTAACACATATTCACATAGAAAACAGGTATATTGCATCATAATAATATTTCACGATATTACAGCTTTAACTGTATTTTGAATAAGAAACTATAGGCTTGGTGAGCAGAAGAGACTTCTATAAAAACATTACAAATCTTACTATTTAAAAACCTTTGACTTCATTTTAATCAAAACTACCAATCAAATCTTTAGTAATAAAACATTAGGTTATGATCTGCTCGTTTTCTGCTGTTTTAAGAACAAAAATAGATGCTTTTTGTAAAGATGCAGTGAAGTTGTATTAAATTTCAGAGTTCAGATTTTCTGAAACAAATGTTGGTTTTAAATTATCATTATTTTTTTGTATTATTATTCTCAGCCGTTTTTTTTCTAGTTTAACAACTAATTTTTTTTTAGTAATTTAAATCATGTAAAGATGCAGTGAAGCCGTATAAAATGTCAGAGTTCGGATCCTAGAAACAGTGTTTCTTCCTGAAGGAAATGTTGTGTTATATAAAATCCTGCGAAGGTTTCATGTGTTTGTCTCCAGCAGGGACTGATGGCAAGCGTCTCTAGAGCGCTTTGAAGCTCTCGGCGCTGAAGGCCCGGTTGTCGTAAGGGTTTGGGAGATTGCCGGCGGTCAGCGGCTGTGTTTGGCGTCGGATCAGTCTGTAAACGGCCACGATGGGGATGGAGAGAACGGGAACGACGCTCAGCAGCACACAGATGGTGAACACCCAGTCTGAGTACGGCTTCACCTCCGACTCCGGGAAGTTTTCCTGCACCGTAACCAGCACAGCATGTGTTAGAACCAGTGTTGGGGGGTGACGCATTACAAGTGACGTAAATAATAGTACTTTTTCAAGTAACTAGTAAAGTAACTCATTACTTTTTAATTTAGTAGAAAATATCTGAGTTACTTTTTCTCCATTTATTGACTGAGTGCGCCGTGTGAACATGATCTTACTGTAGATCTAATCTAGACTAAATATGAATGTGTATTAATTCATCCCACTCACAAAAAACAGATTCAGTATTCATCAAAATGAATTAAAACAGTGAAATACAAACTCAGAATATGATGCAAACCTGCAATAATTAAATATGTTAAACAACACAAATATATCTAATCTCATTTTATTAACCGATGTGTTTGCTGCTGATCTTTGATGATCAGTTCTATCATAATAATAATCAAAAACTACTTTAGATAAACTAACATTGTGTTTTAATTCACTGAAGAGTGTTGATCTTCTCCTGTGTTCTTCTGTACAGACGTGATTTACTCGTCCTTCAGTCTGAGGTTTATTCATTACACTTTTTGGTGTGAAAGCTTTTATATTTGCTATAAATATAACTTATTATATTAAAAACAAACAATCAAGCCCTGCTCATATTTAAAAAGTAACGCAAAAGTAATATAATGCATTACTTTCCATAAAAAGTAACTAAGTAACGTAATTAGTTACTTTTTTAGGGAGTAACGCAATATTGTAACGCATTACTTTTAAAAGTAACTTTCCCCGACACTGGTTATAAACGTTTAAATAGGGTAATCAGGGTAAATTTTACTTATTTTGACTTCTGAGAGACATGTAACTATCGTTTGTAGCTTCTGAAGGGCAGTACTAAAATAAAAAATATATAATATTTAGGCAAAATAAGAAAAATGTACACATCTCCATTCTGATCAAAAGTTTTCACGCCCCTCTTAATGCATGGTTTCTCCTTCTGGAGCATCAGAGAGCGTATATTAATATTCTGTAACAGCTGCGTATGAGTCTCTCAGTCGTCCTCGGTGTGAAAATATGGATCTCAAAATCATACAGTCATTGTTGGAAAAATATTTTCCATCAGCAGGCAGTCGAACTGAACAAGGGACTCATGAACAACTATCACAAAATATAAAAACAGTCGTGGATCATCCAGGGAAATTACACACAATGTTAAGATTCAAGGGTGTGTAAACTTTTGAATGGGGTTATTTTTATTATGTTGTTATTTTGTCTTGGTGAGTATATGTAAACAATTTTCTGTGAAAGAGCTTATTTAGGAAAGTATTAAATAACATGTCATTTTCATCATCCCTCTTATTTGTTTCAATTATTAACATGTGGCACATTTTACAAGGGGTATGAAAACTTATGAGCGCAACTTCAGGACATGGTTACAGCCTTGTGTTATATTGTAAGGACTGTGCTGTGTGTGCTGTACTGTGTTGTGTGTGTGGATGTGCTTCAGACTCACGTTTTCTGGGTTCCAAGCGTGATACGTGGGGTGTTTCTGGACCTGGACCACGACGTACGCCACCAGAACCACCAGCAGCATGATAGGACTGATGCCCATCCAGCACACACGCCAGAACAGGTTCGGCCGGCGGCCCGTCATGCTCTCGATATCATCACCGAACCTGAAACACAAGCAGCTGGAGCTCAGTCTGAAGCACGATCACTGATGTTTATTCCATTCATCTCTCTCCATCTATCTCATACTTATTCCCAAACTATACGATTTTAAATTCATATTTGAATAATTTATCGACATGCTGATAAACAAATAAAATGTTTACATTTAGTAATTTAGTTGATGCTTTTATTCAAAGCAACTTAGAAATTAGGACAATAGAAGTGCAAGGCAATATGCAAGTGCTGTAACAAGCCTTCATTAGCTTTTTGTTTTGATTAAAAATACATTTGTTTTTATTTAAGTTGTAGAAAGTGTTTCGTTTTAATAATTGATTTATTTTCTACGTTTTTATGATTTCACTGTAGTGTGTTTTGATTGTTTTTATTTTAAATATGTTAAATTTTACGATTTTATTTTTAGTATGTTTTATTTTGATTATTTTAAAATTATATATATTTGTCATTATTATTATTATATATAATTTTTTGCTTTTTAATTTCTTTTACTTTGAAATTAGTTTTAATTTAATATTTTATTTTAAAAGTTTTTGAATTCTTTGTTTTTTTATTGAATATTGCATTTTGAGTGTTTATTTAAAAATATATATAAAATAATATAAATGTATATATTTTTAACTTCACATTTTTATTCATATTCATATTTTAATTTTTAATGATTTAATAATTTTTAGCAAGTGTTTTTATATGTTTTTAAAATAGTTTAATTTAATTTTAAATGTTTACTTTTTTATTATTATTTAATTTAATTTAACACTATCATTTAATTTTAGTAAGCATTTTTTATTTAGCTTTTTTATACATTTTTGGTTTGGTATTTTAATTTTACATTTTAATTTCATTTTAAATGTTTTGTTTTGATTGTTTATATTTAAAAATGATTCCCTTAAATTTGACATTCAGCGTTTTCAACGTGAAGTGTTTTTGTATTTGAAAATTATTTTTGATTTAGATTTTTGATGATTGATTTAAATGTCAGTGTTTTGCTTTTATTTATGTTTTAGGATTTATTAATGATTAGCTGTTTTCATAAGGGCTTGTGAGCATGTTTGCTTTGAGCGCTCTGTCAGATTGTGTCGTAGTGAGCGAGTTTACCGACCGGCTCCATCCCGTAGAAGACGACGACGCCGATGATCTCGCAGAAGGCGATGACGAGGAGCGGGATCGAGCCCACGTAACTGTTGAAGATCTCCAGCCAGTAGTTGCCGGATCCCAGCGTGAAGATCAGCGCCACGAGGAAGTTCAGGAGACAGATCAGACCTGCAGCCGGAGCAGTGTTGAGTTACGCAATCAGATTACTTTTCTCAAGTAGCTAGTAAAGTAACCATTACATTTTAATTTAGAAGGAATTATCTGATGTTACTTTTTCAAATAAGTGACTCCAGTTACTGTGTTTCTGATGATCTTACTGTAGCTCTAGACTAAATATCGACATGATCTTACTGTAGTTCTAGACTAAATATCGACATGATCTTACTGTAGCTCTAGACTAAATATCGACATGATCTTACTGTAGTTCTAGACTAAATATCGACATGATCTTACTGTAGTTCTAGACTAAATATCAACATGATCTTACTGTAGCTCTAGACTAAATATCGACATGATCTTACTGTAGATCAAGACTAAATATCCACATGATCTTACTGTAGTTCTAGACTAAATATCCACATGATCTTACTGTATTTCTAGACTAAATATCGACACGATCTTACTGTAGTTCTAGACTAAATATCAACATGATCTTACTGTAGCTCTAGACTAAATATCCACATGATCTTACTGTATTTCTAGACTAAATATCGACACGATCTTACTGTAGATCTAGACTAAATATCGACATGATCTTACTGTAGCTCTAGACTAATATCCACATGATCTTACTGTAGTCTAGACAACTATGAATCTTACTGTAGTTCTAGACTAAATATCAGAAGATCTACTGTAGCTCAGACATATCAACACGATCCTTACTGTAGCTCTAGACTAAATATCAACATGATCTTACTGTAGCTCTAGACTAAATATCCACTATGATCTTACTGTAGTTCTAGACTCAATATCCACATGATCTTACTGTAGCTCTAGACTAAATATCGACATGATCTTACTGTAGCTCTAAACTAAATATCAACAATGATCTTACTGTAGCTCTAGACTAAATATCCACCATGATCTTTACTGTAGTTTCTAGACTAAATATAAACATGATCTTACTGTAGCTCTAGACTAAATATCAACATGATCTTACTGTAGTTCTAGACTAAATATCGACACGATCTTACTGTAGCTCTAGACTAAATATCCACATGATCTTACTGTAGCTCTAGACTAAATATCGACATGATCTTACTGTAGTTCTGGACTAAATAGCCACATGATCTTACTGTAGTTCTAGACTAAATATCCACATGATCTTACTGTAGTTCTAGACTAAATATCCACATGATCTTACTGTAGCTCTAGACTAAATATCAACATGATCTTACTGTTCTAGACTAAATATCAACATGATCTTACTGTAGTTCTAGACTAAATATCACATGATCTTACTGTAGCTCTAGACTAAATATCACATGATCTTACTGTAGTTCTAGACTAAATATCACATGATCTTACTGTAGTTCTAGACTAAATATCACATGATCTTACTGTAGTTCTAGACTAAATATCAACATGATCTTACTGTAGTTCTAGACTAAATATCAACATGATCTTACTGTAGTTCTAGACTAAATATCACATGATCTTACTGTAGCTCTAGACTAAATATCCACATGATCTTACTGTAGCTCTAGACTAAATATCCACATGATCTTACTGTAGCTCTAGACTAAATATCCACATGATCTTACTGTAGCTCTAGACTAAATATCGACATGATCTTACTGTAGTTCTAGACTAAATATCGACACGATCTTACTGTAGTTCTGGACTAAATATCAACATGATCTTACTGTAGTTCTAGACTAGATATCAACATGATCTTACTGTAGTTCTAGACTAAATATCGACATGATCTTACTGTAGTTCTAGACTAAATATCAACATGATCTTACTGTAGTTCTAGACTAAATATCGACACGATCTTACTGTAGTTCTGGACTAAATATCGACACGATCTTACTGTAGTTCTAGACTAGATATCAACATGATCTTACTGTAGTTCTAGACTAGATATCAACATGATCTTACTGTAGTTCTAGACTAAATATCAACACGATCTTATTGTAGTTCTAGACTAAATATCGACATGATCTTACTGTAGCTCTAGACTAAATATCAACATGATCTTACTGTAGCTCTAGACTAAATATCGACATGATCTTACTGTAGTTCTAGACTAAATATCAACACGATCTTATTGTAGTTCTAGACTAAATATCGACACGATCTTACTGTAGCTCTAGACTAAATATCAACATGATCTTACTGTAGTTCTGGACTAAATATCAACATGATCTTACTGTAGATCTAGACTAAATATCAACATGATCTTACTGTAGCTCTAGACTAAATATCGACACGATCTTACTGTAGTTCTAGACTAAATATCAACATGATCTTACTGTAGTTCTAGACTAAATATCAACATGATCTTACTGTAGTTCTAGACTAAATATCGACACGATCTTACTGTAGTTCTAGACTAAATATCAACATGATCTTACTGTAGCTCTAGACTAAATATCAACATGATCTTACTGTAGTTCTAGACTAAATATCCACATGATCTTACTGTAGTTCTAGACTAAATATCGACATGATCTTACTGTAGTTCTAGACTAAATATAAACATGATCTTACTGTAGGTCTAGACTAAATATCAACATGATCTTACTGTAGCTCTCGACTAAATATCAACACGATCTTACTGTAGCTCTAGACTAAATATCCACACGATCTTATTGTAGCTCTAGACTAAATATCAACATGATCTTACTGTAGCTCTCGACTAAATATCAACACGATCTTACTGTAGTTCTAGACTAAATATCGACACGATCTTACTGTAGCTCTAGACTAAATATCAACATGATCTTACTGTAGCTCTAGACTAAATATCAACACGATCTTACTGTAGTTCTGGACTAAATATCAACATGATCTTACTGTAGATCTAGACTAAATATCAACATGATCTTACTGTAGCTCTAGACTAAATATCGACACGATCTTACTGTAGTTCTAGACTAAATATCAACATGATCTTACTGTAGTTCTAGACTAAATATAACATGATCTTACTGTAGTTCTAGACTAAATATCGACACGATCTTACTGTAGTTCTAGACTAAATATCAACATGATCTTACTGTAGTTCTAGACTAAATATCAACATGATCTTACTGTAGCTCTAGACTAAATATCAACATGATCTTATTGTAGTTCTAGACTAAATATCGACACGATCTTACTGTAGCTCTAGACTAAATATCAACATGATCTTACTGTAGATCTAGACTAAATATCAACATGATCTTACTGTAGCTCTAGACTAAATATCGACACGATCTTACTGTAGTTCTAGACTAAATATCAACATGATCTTACTGTAGGTCTAGGCTAAATATCAACATGATCTTACTGTAGCTCTAGACTAAATATCAACATGATCTCACTGTAGTTCTAGACTAAATATCCACATGATCTTACTATAGCTCTAGACTAAATATCAACACGATCTTACTGTAGTTCTGGACTAAATATCAACATGATCTTACTGTAGATCTAGACTAAATATCAACATGATCTTACTGTAGCTCTAGACTAAATATCGACACGATCTTACTGTAGTTCTAGACTAAATATCAACATGATCTTACTGTAGTTCTAGACTAAATATCAACATGATCTTACTGTAGTTCTAGACTAAATATCGACACGATCTTACTGTAGTTCTAGACTAAATATCAACATGATCTTACTGTAGTTCTAGACTAAATATCAACATGATCTTACTGTAGTTCTAGACTAAATATCGACATGATCTTACTGTAGTTCTAGACTAAATATCGACATGATCTTACTGTAGTTCTAGACTAAATATCAACATGATCTTACTGTAGCTCTAGACTAAATATCAACATGATCTTACTGTAGTTCTAGACTAAATATCAGCATGTATTTACTCAAAAACACATTCAGTGTTCTTCAAAATCAATACAGTCAAATGCAAACTCAGAATATTATACAAACCTGCAATAATTAAATATGTTAAATACATATTTAAACAAATATGATTTATGTATTTAATCCCATTTTATTAACTTATGTCTTTGCTACTGATCTTTAATTAAAATTCAGCCATAATAATTAGCAAAAATGAAACTTTCTTCTCCTGTGTCATATTCTTCATGTGATTATTTTGAGCTCCTCAGCTACTGTACAGATGTGAATTTATTTTTCCTTCAGCCTGAGCTGGATTCACTTTACTTATGGTGTAAATGGGCTTTTAGATTTGTAAAATAATAACTTTTTTTTTTTTAATTAGTGCTGTCAAATGATTAATCAAATAAATTATGATTAATAAAAGTTTTTGTTTACATAAAATGTGTGTGTGCATGTATAAATATGCACAGAGTATATATATATATATATATTTAAATGTACATGTATATACATTTATATATTTATATTATTTTATATTACACATAAATAAATATAATATATAAACATAACATATTTTTCTTAAATATATACATGCATGTGTTTGTATTTATATATACATAATACAAATTCACAGTACACACATATATTATGTAAACAAAAACTTTTACTTCGGATGCAATTAATCGTTAGACAGCACTAATTAAAAACAAACAAGCAAGCCCTGCCCAGATTTCAAAAGTAATGCATTACTTTCCAAAAAAACTAACTAAGTAACGTTATTAGTTACTTTTTTAGCGAGTAGCGCAATATTGAAATGCATTACTTTTAAAAGCAACTTTCCCCGACACTGCTCATTAGCACAACACTGCTCATTAGGGCCCTGGTTGACTCGCTGTGGGTGGGCGTGTGTTTACCTGTGAAGAGCTCTTTGGGCATCCACCTGGGCACCACGTTCAGGTCCAGCAGCGGCGTCAGGATTCCCTCCAGATTACCGAACATAGAGGACAGACCCAGACTGAAGAGCATGACGAAGAAGAGCACGGCCCACACCTGCGAGCCCGGCATCTCGATCACAGCCTCCGTGAACACGATGAACGCCAGCCCTGTTCCTGAAGCACTCTGGGTAAGAGACAGACACAGATATATAAAGTGTGATGTACATGTTTCGGACGGCTCTTTCAGCTCCATAATACATCCACTGCACACG
>QVTF01006467.1:0-23955 GCA_003573665.1 Oxygymnocypris stewartii
AGGTACGCAGGAGCTAAATCATTTAGGGCCTTATAGGCAAGTAATAATATTTTGTAACTGATACGAAACTTAATAGGTAGCCAGTGCAGAGACTGTAAAATTGGAGTAATATGGTCATATTTTCTTGACCTGGTAAAGCGACTTGACTTGATTTTACTCAAGGCTCTGTTTAAAGGAGTCTCATTACAGGACTGTGCTGCTGCAAGTTTGGGTTCTCCCATGCATTTGTGAGATACTACCAGGTTTATTCACACCGCTATCTTTTATACCCTTACTTTGGCACTATATGCGCTAGGCTAGGGCATGACTACAACAAATTTTATAATAACTTTTACAAACACAAAAATCTTAATTTTTTATCTTTCATCTCTGATTTGAATAGCCTTTGCCTCCAGTCATCAGTACTTTATGTTTTGTCCATTTAGCATCAAGACAGAGTTTGGAGTAAAAGAGTCTCCATATGTCCAGTTGATCAGTTATGGCTTTACGGTCTCATCTGATGTTTTAACTCTGACCACAGCCTGTAAGATGGACCTGTACAGGTTTCCCTTCGACATCCAAAGATGCAATCTAACGCTTCAATCTTCAGCACATTCAGGTTCATAAGAAATCCAGAATCCAGTGTAGACAAACACATACATAATAATCAATAGCATGCATACTTTCAATGTAATGTCTGTTCCCACAGTTAAGGAGCTTACAATAAACACATTGTATGGTTCCGTATGGTTAACTCTCGAGTCGAAGCAGACTTTCAGGCCCAGGGAGAGTGGGAACTCCTCAGTATAAATATGATTAACTACAATGCCACTTTTATATGGGGTGTCAAGAATCAGCTGATATATCAGGTACCAAGCAAAGGTTATGTAGTGTGAAACAATAAATATGCTGTAAAATAGATCAAAATGATCAAACCAACTAGCAAAATATGTGCCGAAATACATAAATGATTAAATGAAAACAAATAAACAAAATACAATTATATGGAAACCTTAAAGGTCAAGAGTATACAATTATTTAAGACTTATTATATTATTATTATTATTATTAATATTTTATTATTATTGTAGTATTAGTATTGCCATTATACAACACACGACTCAAATAATACACTTATAGTTTTTTATTCAAAACATTGCTTCAAACTAAACATTCTGGTTTGTATAACATGAACAGCACAATGATAATGTTTTTTTTGTCCTTATGTCTTTTTTTATGTTGTTTGTTTTTACAATTTCCTGTTTCTTTTTCAAACTCAAGATGTACATTTTTGTTAATCAGTGGCTAGTGCTTAGACATGAAACTAGGGGGCAGACATAGGTTGAAAGAAAGAATTGAACATGACATGAGGTTTGTGTCTATCCACATGCAATTATTTGATAATAAATTAAATACTTTTAGAGAATTTGACTAAATCTGTTTGGAATGAACTTTTAGAATAATGATGGTCTCCCTTTCAACCTCTGTATCCTCCTGGTGTGTAAAATAAAGGTGCGTTCACACCATATCGTAATAACCGTAATAATTAGATACCTACTTGTAAAAAGTGTTCACGTCCTCGTAGAACTCGTAATTTCAACTTGTGAACTGGGAGTTTTCTGAAATCTACGACTTGTACCACATTACCGGTGTGCCACCTGACCACCGCAGGTTCTGTTTAGGACAGGATTGGGGAATGTTGATCCTGGAGGTTCCACTCTCCTGCAGAGTTTAGCTCCAACCCTGAAAACCCCTGGAAAACAAAACACCTAACAGCATCCTGAAGACCTTGATTATCTGCTTCAGGTGTGTTTGATTAGTGTTGGAGCTAAACTCTGCAGGGACACCAGCCCTCCAGGATCAATGTTCCCCACCCCTGGTTTAGGCGTTGATAGTGTTGCCAAAGAAAAGCATAACTCCGAGTCTGAGGACGTGAACATCTCCGAGTAGAACATCACGTGTTGTCATCTCAAAATTATGGTAATTACAATATGGCGTGAATGCAGAATAAGTATCTCCTCTTGAGTACCACCCCCTGATTAGCATAGAATTTACACTTGACAATTCAATTGTAAACTTTGCAATATAATTGTGTTGACATTAGTGGGGGGATCTGACAGTTTCTGTTTTTACGTGACAGATTACCATCAAGAGGAGACCTCTACTTTATCTCGTCAATTTCATGCTACCTATATTGTTCTTCCTCGTGCTGGATGTAACCTCCTTCTTCATAGATGCAAATGAAGCAGACAAACTGAGCTTTAAAGTGACTTTACTGCTGTCTATTTCTGTGATGCTGCTGATCTTTAATGACACGCTGCCCTCTACAGCTGATAAAATCCCACTGATTGGTGAGTCTAACTTGAACAATTATCATCATGTGTTAATTAGTTAAAAATTAAATCCTATAATTGAATTTGAAGCTCAAATGACTTAACAACACATCATAGGAAGTAGTTTACATTAAACCTAAAAAACATTGCTGAATATAGGAATCTAATAATAGTTAAATTACATTAATGAATAACAATAAGTTTAATAAAATTTGAATAAAATAAGTGATACTGGATCAGAAGCAGTCCCTGCTGAAAAAAAAACAATAGATCCCTGCCCAAAACACAATATAAAATGTAATGGATTTAATGGTTATATAGAACATTTTATTGGTTTTAATGGAAACTATAATGATGTCTACTGGTATGTGAGGGATTATATTGGTGGGATGTTAAATCCAATTGGAAAAATGCCCTAAACACACTACAAAAATGAATTTTGTAATGGATATACTGGGAAAAGCTAATGGTTTATAATGGTATTTTAATGGAAATCATTGGAAATTCTGTGATGGTTTCTATTGGGCTTCTATTCTTTTTTTTAGCAGGGTGGTTACTGTGCATCCATAAAATGAAGAAACTGAATACAACTTCAGTTACTTAAAGTAGGGATCCTCAAATCTGCTATCAATATCCACTTTCCTGCAGATTTGAGCTCTAAACCTAATCAAACACACATGAGAATGCTAATCAATGTCTTCAGGATCATTAGAAAATCACAGGTAGGTGAGTTTGAGCAGGGTTGGACCAGGGAACTGAATGAAACAGTGACCAGTGGAGGAGGAAGACATTCCAGGGTGGGCAATAGTGTGGGTAGGAACTCTAGTAATAACTCTAGTGATTACTTTATTAAGTATTACTTTGTCGGATTTGTACAGTACTTTACTCAAGTATTTTATGCACTTGGGGACTTATCTGGGTAGCATACCACATGTGCTTGATCTTAAGGATCATGTGTATAGCCCTCGATTGGACGATCCCCCTGGGTGAGGACGAGGAGGAGGATTTACACTGCTGGTAGATCAATGGTAGGTCCATTCTTATGACGATTGGTGCTGTCAAGAAGAATTGAGGCATGGATTTAATTGCCAGCAATAAAAAAAAATAAAAAAAATACTGGAAACACTTCGAAGACCAACCAACATAATAACAACTGAAACTGCGCGCTATGAATGCACAGACTAAATGAGGAATTAAACAAGACACATACAACCAAGGACACAGGAATTAAACCGAAAATGAGAAAAGAAGAACAATGAAAAGAAACTGAAATCAAAATAACAGCCTCTGAACATACTGTGACAAAAAGGATGTTTAGTCAAATCTCGCCTTTAATTTAAAATGAAATTAACACCCCTGGCCTAAGACAATGCATGTGTTATATAAATACAATTGAACGTGATGTGTTGCCATGGGAAATTATAAAATAATGGTTGCTAAAAAAAAACTATGTAGGGGGCTTATTTAGAATATTTTAAACTTGTGTGTCAAAAGAGTTAGAACAAGGCACATGAATCCACTTCAAATGTTATGTATTATTTGCCAAGCTTGTATTATTAGGACTTATTATCTTGATTGTTTAATTAGTTCATGTGTAAGCCATAATGATTCCTGTGCTTTTAGTCTGGTGGTGAGTTTCATGGATGTTGTGCTTGTGTTCTTAGTTCTTTTTTTTTCTTAAATTGAACTGCATTTGGATCCAAATGTCCATCGTCTCGGAGTACACTGACACACATCAATACTTTACTTTCTAATATGTGTCTATGGGCCATAATCACAAACAAGACAAATCAGAATAAATACACTGACACGTTAGAATACATCAGAGAGGAGTTGTTTCACAGGCTTTTTAGTGCAGCACAGCTGTTTCAGTCATAGTCTGCTGTCTTCACAGGGGTGTACTGCAGTGAGATTTTCAGTCTCATTGGTATCAGCATTCTGGAGACCATCTTTGTGAATTTTCTGATGGTTAGAGGAGCTGAGAGGAGATCAGTTGCATCAGTGGAAACTACATCTGCTGTTACTGGCCGAGATGGTAAGAATCGACAGCGTCTGATTATTATGAATGGATTCTTAGATCTAAAGTGCTACCCTTAACAATTACTGGAGTCAAGGGCTTCCTGCATGAATAACAACAAACTTAAGTACAAGTTAGTAAATGTTATGTATTAATTTACATATCAGGATAAACTAAATCTTATGTAAATCCACCCCTTTTCAGCGCTGTGCTTGTTGTCTTTTGTATTCCGTCTGAATTTCCATGGCGTGAATGTAAGGTTGTTCAAATTTATGAATGAACTGCTTGTTTTAAAGTCCCAGTCTACTGACGTGTTATGACATCCGCTTCGAATATTACAATCCTTGCATCGATTAGGATTATTTTGCCGTTATTTATAGTGATCCTCTTTACAAAAGAAAGAACACATTAATAATTACAGATTATTTTTAATGTATAGTGCCCATAGAAACAGACTAATGAGGCATCTACATATACACACAGTTTAGGATTAATTGTTTTTTTGTACTAATTACAGGTACGCGTTTGAGTAAAATTAACATTTTAGTTATATTTTATAAACTATTGTCAACATTTCTCCCAAATTCATATTCAAATTCATATTGAAACATATTGTCATTTTTACCTGGTCTCATGGCATTTGCGTACCTGGGTGGGCTTTTTAGCAAGACGAAATACGTACCAATAACTACATATTACTGCAGTTTCCAAAAGAAACAAACACTATAGGCCGTGAAAATTCGACACCTTTTACTCCTTTTCACACAAATTTACAGAGTTTACACAATTACTTGAAGAATATCATGTTGTACGCTTCAAAACAATATTAAAAAGCTGGGAGATTTGAAAACTGATGCTTTTGAATGTTAGCATCACACATATCCAGCCTCGTATCTATGGGTTTTCACTTTTCATAGACAGTAAGTTTGTTCGGTAGCTCACGGAGTACGGAGACATACTCAGGAGGCGAGGAGCTCCTGTTCGAATCCCGTGATGGTTTGACAAAGCAGTTCAAATCTGCATATAAGGAAGTTGAAATGGCACGCTTGCATCAACAAATATGTTTTTCTATCAGTTTTGCATTTGTTAACACTATCGAGTAGGTTTAGGGTTGGGTTTGGTGTAGGGCATATTTCCAACACGATAGAGCTTTAATTTTTAGCGACGGCCCCCGAATATTTTAATTCTGAACTGCCGCAATACGTTTCTGTAGCAACGTAATAAAAACGCAGCAATATGTACATATATCTACATAATAAATAAATGCCAGGGTTCACGTATTTAACCTGTTTTAGCGCCACTCAGTGAACATTTCTCTTTGAAACTGCGGCGAAACATGCAGTAAGGTACGTAAAATGGTGTCGCACAGAAAGTGCACAGAGGTACATATTTTTATGAGACCAAGTTGTGTAATTTAGAGCATTTATTTCGAGAAAATGACAACTGGTCAAATTAACAAAAAATATGTTTTCAGACCTCAAATAATGCAAAGAGTTCATAATGATGTGTTAACAATGCAATACTAATGTTTTAACTTAGGAAGAGCTCAGCAATCAATATTTTCTGGAATAAGATTTTCAGTCACAGCTTTCATGCATCTTGGCATGCTCTCCACCATCTTGTTGTTGGGTGACTTAATGCCACTCAGCTTTAATGCTCGTGACCATCCATCTTCCTCTTGATCACAATCCAGAGGTTTACAATGGGGTCCAGGTCTTGAGATTGGGCTGGCCATGACAGGGTCTTGATCTGGTGGTCCTCCATCCACAACTTTATTGACCTGGCTGTGTGGCATGGAGCATTGTCCTGCTGGAAAAAACAATATTCAGAGCTGGAGAACATTATCAGAGCAGGAGGAAAGGTTTCCTCCAGGATAACCTTGTATGTGGCTTGATTTATGGGCCATTAACAAAGACAAATGTGCCTAATTCCAGCCTTGCTGAAGCACCCCCAGACCATGAACGATCATCTGGCAAATTTCACAGTGGGTGCGAGACACTGTGACTTTTAGGCCACTCCTGGTCTCCGTCTAACATTAGACTACCAGGAGTTGGGAAAAGCTAAAAATTGAACTCATCAGAGAAGATGACCCTACTCCAGGTCCAATCCTTATGGTATTTTGCAAACCTCGGCCTGGCTCTTCTTTGTTTCTCATTTATCAAGTTCTTTTTTCTAGCTTTGCACGACTTCAGCCCTGCCCCTAGGGGCCTGCTTCGAACCGTCCTCACCGTGCACTTCACCCGGGTTACCGTTTGCCATTCTTTTTGTAGGTCACTTGATGTCATTCTACTGTTGCTGTGTGACATTTGGATGAGTTGGTGGTCATTCCTGTCAGTAGAGAATAATTTTCTCCCTCTGTAGCTGTCTGTAGCTTTGTTGTCCCCAAGGTCTGCAGCTTTACCTTGTTCTTATGAAGAGCTATCTTTGAAATTTTAAGGATGGAAGCAGCCTAACGCCCACGGTATCCCTCTGGCAGTTAAGCTAGAATTAACCGCTTCTTTACCTCACTCAAAACTTTTCTTTTCAACTCTTTTGGGATGGACAGTATTTATTATTTGATTCCAATTACTTTTGAGGTACTGCTAGCGCTTTTTTTTTTGCCATCCAGCTGTTCCTTTGTAATATATATATATATAAGTCATAGCTTAGATTTAAATGTACTTGATAAAAATCTGATTCTGAATCATTATGCACTTTTACAAATTAAACTAAATTACTGTAAAAATTTCCCCAGGATCTTGTGACATGAGCGTAAGATGCTGAAAAAGAGCACATTTCATGTTAGTTACATACTGTATGTGCACATCTATATGTTCAATTTTGTTTTATTTAATCAATTAGTACATACGTGATACCGTGTAGTCACGTATGAAATAAACCACACCGTCACCGGAGTATTAACGATGAACTGCATCTCCCACAATGCCCTGTACCTGAGACTGATTGCTGCACAGGTGTTTCTCATCTCTGTGGCCTATATTAGCTGCCACCCATCAGGCACTCTTTGCGAAGTCTTGTTTTTCCCCGGCTAACACTTCTGAGCGTTTATCCTGACATTATTGATCTGTGTACGACCTAGAACTGTTTATCTGACCCTGTGATTCTCTGCCGCATGCCCTTGTGATCTGATCTCTGGACGGTCTATTACTTCTCCTGTCTAACGCCTGCCTCGACCTAAGCCTGGTGAAACGTTTATGAGTTTGGACCTGTCTCTATCACCCCTGTCGCTGTTATCTGACCTTCGCCTGTTTAACGTTGTCATTTAATAAAAGCTGCAAATGGATCCCTATGCCTCAGACCCTTCGTTACAGAAGTCTACAGTCCAGAGATCAGATCACAAGGGCAGGCGGCAGAGAATCACAGGGTCAGATAAACAGTTCTAGGTGAGGGAAGATGTACATATGTATATTCCATCCTGGGTGCCGTTACGAATCACCCTGGAGACAGATTCTAACACACACACACACACACACGGAGAATACGTAACTTCTTCAGGGCTGAGTTGTTAAAGCCCACGGTCTAATCAGGAACTTCCCCAAACATCCGGATATGAAGTACTTTTTCTCAGCTAGAGGTTTCAAACAATATTCTTCAATATTTTCATGTTTAAAGGTGAAGAATAAAGTAAATGCTTTAAATGTAAATTGATCATATTGATAAGACGCCCTAATGACCTATGTGACATAAGCTGTCATAGCAAGTCAGAAGTGTAAATGTATGTTTTAAATTGTTGGGTGCTTTTCTCAAAACAAGGAGAGAGCACATTCCAATGTGAATACTTGTAATTCTATACTATTCAAGTGTCACATAGGGAAGTTCTTCAAATAATTTAACATTTCAAAGAATAATATTAATTAACAACTTAATAAACCATTCGAAAGTATATATATATTGAAGCAGCAATGTATTCCAGAATCCATCCCTTCAAAAGATACATGAAATTCAGTTGTTCAGTTGTCTATAATAGTCTCAGCAAAGATTTCCTATCAAGGAACAGTATATAAGATTACACAAAACACAAAAAATATAGCATTTATCAAGAAGCAAGTTTTGTATTTCCTCTCATAGACAGTGTCAGAGGCCTGCAGTGCCCTCCAGACTTGGTCGGAGATAAGAATGAAGAACAGTCTTATACACTTGACTTTCTAAAGCAGATCCTCTCGGAGTGCCGGGCTGCAACTCAACAAAACCAACGAGAGAAGACAACTCTGTGCTGGACCAGAGCAGCAAGAATCATAGATGTGAACTTCTTGATTCTTTACATAATCACCATTATTGTGTTTCTGTGTGTGCTTGGGAAGGTTTGGGGACTATGTTATGGCTTACATAAAATTAAAATCAATGCCAACTTTTACTGTGAGTTTAGAATTGTTAAGAACAGGGGTTCGCAACTCTTTACTGCAGAGTTTAGCTCCACACCTAAACAAACTTACGTGCCTGTAACTTTGTTGTAATCCTGAAGCCCCTGATTCACCTGTTCAGGTATATTTGAAAAAGGTTAGTGTTAAACTCTGCAGGAAAGACTTTGAGGATCAGAACTAAGAACTGCTTCAGACTATTAAAATAATAGAGATTTATGGTGACGGTCTAATTTAAGAATTTAAATAGCAAGATGTGTTTCTTCTAGCTTCTATAGAGCAAATATTTGTGTTTTCAAATTGTTCTTTCTTTATTCATTACTTAATTGAAAGCAAAGTTAACATACTATAGTATCACATATACCCTCTCAGTTGATTAATCTGAATCTTGTTCAATCTGGGTATGCTGGTTCCCAATTACCTGTCAACAATCCGTTCAATCAACCCTCTATTTGCAGTGCATATCTACTTGTATGTTGTACAATGATTTTTTCTTCTCCCTTTCTCTATGCCAAACATCGGTGCCCTGTTTAAAAAAGTAATAAAATACCTCAACTGCTTGGCAGCACAGGGTGCCAAACTATTAATGGAAATAATGGTTAAATATTGTTTTTCAATGGCTGGCAGAAGCGGCTGACACATAAAAACTGTAAAATTAAGGTAAAATATCCAAATTTATATTAAAATTATTATTAAAAAAACAGTTAGTTTACAGGTATTTCCTGGAATATTATTGTGAAACATTCTTTGTAAAATGTAAATCTCTTGAAGTTAACCATTAGCTATCAGCACACGTGCATGAGCTAATGTAACGATCACTGTATCAACAACTACATCATCATCTTCACTTATTACAATCCTGTCTGACTTTCTTTCATACAAAACTTCTTATTGAGAATTAACAGAGGTTTAGATGTTGATGTTGCATTGAAAATAATAAAGTTTGAAGTTGCTGTTGTGTTTGCTTTATTTGGGCTCTTTTTTTATTTATTATTGTTTGGCTGCTTGGAACTGTGTTTCTAAAGAACTGTAACATAAGAACTCAGGATAGCAAAGGTCAGTTCAAACAGTTTATTAACAGCAATATAGTATGCAAATAATAGACAATACTGAGAATTGACTGGGACACTGTCCTTGCAGATGGTGGAGAGATCGTGGACACGGGGCAGAGGATTTGAGGTTGGTAAGTATCCAGGAAGGAGCACACACACACAGTTAAGAGGATCCGAAGAGATGATCGGGGAACACAAGAGACAACAAAGGAGCACAGGCTTGGAGAATTGTGGGAGAAACACATGGTGTACAAGTAAGCAGTCCTAAGCTAAGTTTGAGCCCTGAGTGAGAGGTGTGTGCTTATATGTGGTGAGGTGATTGCAGATCAGGTGTGGGTGATTAGTACCAAAGTCCCTTTCAAGGCAAGTCTGTTCATTCGGCGGCCATATTTGCAATTCCTCCGGGCAGCTCAAACAAGACCAAGCCCTATCTAATTTAATGGGGGAATCCTGAAATCTCAAAAAATGCTTGCTGATCTCATGATTAAATTACATATTTTAAATCCACATCAAAATCTGAAGTGAACTGCCCCATGAATGTTCTTTATTATGCTCAAATAGAGTTTAAAAAGATTTTTTTCAGGCTAGGCCAGCCAATGCATATGCGTAGCTCCAACGCACTTACTGTATGACTGCAGATTCGCATCGGCTGCTCCAGACTCAGGTTTCTATGGGAAGCGGAGCTTCTAACTGCAGTGATGCAATGGCTTTACCAATCAACAATTAGCTCTTTCATTTAGAAGGCGGGACTATCCCGCCATTTTGCTCGTTGCAGTTTCTCCCATTCATAAGTATAGGAGTGAACCGTCTTTGTATTTCTATAGTCTTTGTTAGAACTCAGGAGAAGGTGCACGTAGTGACAATTCTGTTACAAGTACACTTGTTATAGAAAAATTGCAAGAATCACATTGTTGAGACTCATACATTGATTCTTGATGTCTGTGCGTTTATATGATGCACGAGCGCAGAGCATTTGTCTTGTAAAGGTTTGAATATTCTTCTATCACAGCTGAATTCTAAGATGTATATCATTCATACCCTGAAATGTAACAACCCTGCATATCTCCAGAATAAGGAAATTGTAGACAAGATCAATATTGATCCCACACTTCCAAGCCACTTTTTTGTAAAATTCAAAAACTCTCTCTTTAAACTCTAAAATATAAAATACTGTCAAAGCAATTAGATGTAACTGATTGATGTAATACCTATACAAGTGTTTCAATTTCATTACCTACCTTTTCTACTAATGTAAACATGGAATATGAAAAGTACTGCAGTGATCTCTGAATATCAGATATAGCTGACGTTCTTACTTTGTAAAGAAAAAGCAAACATTGTACAATGCTATCTGCTGTTAGGCTTTTTAGGTCATTGTTTTAGTGTATTTGTTCGGTGACAAGTTTTGCTGGTGTTATGGAGGAATGAGTTGATTTGAGGGACGTATGAAGTGTTTTGAGAGTTTTAGTTTTTAAAGTGAAATTAACTGCCTGGACAAGTTCACTGTAAAAAAATTAATCCGTACAATAACAACAACAAAACAAAAACAAGTACTGGCATCTTACGATAATCCATTAATTTTATGGACATTTCTGTTAACTCTAAAACACAATACAAAGAAGTGTAAAATTCTAAATACTGGTAAAACACCTGTAAAAAAAATATACCATTATTTAAAATACAACAATTCAGTATATTGCGCCCTCTGTTTTTGTCAAGCTTCCAGGAAGTGACAAACATTGATTGTTTTTAAACATGTTTCTTGTCTGCTATTGAATCTGAAAGCAGAATGAATAGCCTCTTTTCAATAATAAGGAACTTCAAAGACATGGTTCCTTTTATAAGTATCTCCAGCAAAACTGAAATCTGTGTGGCTTAAAATGTACTACAGCCAGTTTTTCACGTTTTAACCAATTACTAAAACGAGTTGTCGGAATTAAAAAGCATGCATGTGTTGTTATCTCAGCAACTCTCAGCTCCTCTTTGAGCCAGGTCAATAAAATGTGAACTTGAAGGTCAAAATATGTGACTGTAAATTATTTAGACTGTCCTGTTTTGATATTTTGAAAGTTTTTAAGTCATTGTGAATAAATGAATTTGGACAGGATCGTGTAGCCTCACATACACTAGATGTCAGATCAACTCGACATCACAAAACAAGCTACTTAAGTCACAAAAAAAAAACTTTTGTTGATTGTCACCATTGTTGAGATTCCTGTTTGTGTGAGTCAAAAATGACACAGTTCAAAAAACTTTCTGTTAAATAAAAAAAACGTATTTCTGTTATAATATACAGTATATATATAGATATTTTAATAATGCACAAATAACAGCTAATACACTCATAAGAGTCATCGTTAAATAACCAGCTTTATCTGTTCAAACTTGTACAGTGAAGGTGTTTGATCATAATTCTGCCAGTCATTTGACCATTTTTTTTAACCTTTCTTTTACGATGAAGTTGTTTGATCATAGCAATTCAGGAAATACTTATACGTTTGTTTCTGTATAAAAAAGTGAATTACTGTCATTTGTCATTAATGTCATACTACTTAAAATAACATATGAATAGTTAATTTAGAGATCATTTTACAGAGTTATGACTATAATATCAAATAAAAGAAAACAACCTAAACAAAATCTGGTATTTTCCATCAAAATGAGATTTTTATTTTATTTATACAGTGTAGAAAATCGACCCTTATTAATTTTAGTGAAAAAACATAAAAAGCACATTTCCACATTTACTCTCCTGATCAGTAATTGAGTTCACATAACTGTTTTCTATTATGTGCAATGATATTTCACTATATTTAAGTTTAATTGAGTAAATCTGACTGTAAGTGTAAAGCTTATGAGAGCTGTGCAGGTTTCTTGACAGAAACATAATTTATAGTTTAATACTGTTAAGCAGTGCTGCAGTTAATGGAGGTAATTGAATGGTTAGTTAAGTGAGATTGACCATTCGTGATGACACTTGCTGTTCACAACCAGAATCACGCTGGTTGTGAAAAAAACACAGCTTTGACACAACTGTCAAAGACCAACAACTAAAGCAACATGTTTAGACTGAAAAAAGAAAAGAAACGAGCAGAAACCCAAGAACTACTTCCAGGCACAGCTTTAGCTGAAATCAAGTAAAGAAAAAGAAGACATTACCATCTCTCAAGATCTTAGCAGAGGATGATTAAACAACTCCACAAACAGCATTAGCAGCTTTACACATTAATAGCCAGGGGTGCGTTTCCCAAAAGCAACTATAGTTGCAGGTTCCGTCTTTGCCAATAGAATTCAATGGAACTAATGACCATAGTTTGCTAACAATGGTTTTGGGAAACAACCCAGATTGTCTTGATTTCCATCAAAACTTCTTATTGAGGATTAGCAGAGGTTTAGATGTTGTTTTATTGAAAATAATAGTTTGGTTTAAAATCACCAGTATAGTCATTGGCAGTTGAGTTTAACTTTGTAACTTTTTAACGTTAGTTTTTCCTCTTCTCTCTCTCTCTGGTTATTATTACGGTGTTTGTTATGGCAAGAAAAGCAAGAGTGAATATGATCAGATGATATTGGCTAACATCATCTGATCAGTGATATTATTACGCTTGTTCGAGATGCATCGGTATTTGACATCAAAGTACCGTGAGATTGACTGGAGGGCAGATGACTTTTGAATTGCTATCATTGTATTTTGATGTAAATACGCTGATGCATCTTGAACTGGTCTATTATTATTATAGGATATGTGTTGTTAAATTCATGTTCTTGATTATAGAGGCTCTGCGATTCTACAGCATGCATCCAGTAGTTTTAAACTCAGGTTTAAAACTAAATAAACTAGTTTGTACACTAAGAACTCCTGAAGCGTTTGAGACACACACAGACATCAAGAATCAGAATATGAATCTCAACAACAGTGACATTACTCAAGTTGCAATTATGGTTTATGGAGTGTTTTATTGTGCACCCAGAATGCATTGCAGCATGAATCACATTGTTGAGACTCCTACATTGATTCTTGATGTCTGTGTGTGTTTATATGAATGCACGAGCGCAGAGCATTTGTCTTGTAAAGGTTTGAATATTCTTCTATCACAGCTGAATTCTAAGATGTATATCATTCATACCCTGAAATGTAACAACCCTGCATATCTCCAGAATAAGGAAATTGTAGACAAGATCAATATTGATCCCACACTTCCAAGCCACTTTTTTTAAAACTCAAAAATATAAAATACTGTCAAAGCAATTAGATGTACCTGATTGATGTAATCCTATACAAGTGTTTCAATTTCATTAACTCTAAAACACAATACAAAGAAGTGTAGAAATTCTAAATACTGGTAAAACACCTGTAAAAAAAAAATATACCATTATTTAAAATACAACAATTCAGTATATTGCGCCCTCTGTTTTGTCAAGCTTCCAGGAAGTGACAAAACATGATTGTTTTTTAAACATGTTTCTTGTCTGCATTGAATCTGAAAGCAGAATGAATTAGCCTCTTTTCAATAATAAGGAACTTCAAAAGACATGGTTCCTTTTATAAAGTATCTACAGCAAAACTGAAATCTGTGTGTCTTAAAATGTACTAGAATCCAGAGGGTGCTGTATGTGTGAAATAAGGGAAAACTGATCAAAATGGCATTTCCTCTCTCTCTTTCCCGAAGGGCACGAGGGAGTCTGGCTGTGTTTTGCCAGTTAATCCCAGCCCCCTTTGGAGTATATAACAACCACTTTGGTCAAACAGATGTCACATTCTGCATCTCACCAAACAAGCTGCTTTTGAGAAGATATTTTTCAAGTAAGTGTATTTCTATTGAATCTCACTTGTAATAAATTCGCATGATGTAACTATAGAGATTATAGGCAACAAACTTCAGTATTCTGTAAAATAGGATGCTTTGCTTCTGCTTTTTTCCCCCTTCAAAATATACAAATACATATGTTTCAAAATGTAAATATATTTTCTACCAATATATATTTTTGGCAAAAAAAAAAAAAGTATAATATATTTTAAATGTATAAATATATTTTTATATTAAATATTTTAAATATATATTTTGCCCTCTATATATATATATATATATATATATATATATATATATGTCACATGAAGAATAGCTTGATTTGTTGTGTGCTACATGTGCGAACATATAACACATGTGAATAAACATTAGCAAGGAACATAATTAAAAATGCTAAAAAAAAATTATAAAGCAATATATAAAAACAGATTTAACATTATTAAATCATTATGAATCTAATTTTGATCTTTAGTAGGCCATCGATATATGTATTTAGCCTAAATGTAGGCTACTGTAAGACTGAAAATAAATGTTCTCTCCCCTGAAATACATTTAGAAATATCCTTTGGTCTATGAAGATTGAAAAAAAAGTATTTTACTGAGCGTCACTGTTTACAACATATATTTAGCAAATATTTCAAATATATTTTGGCCAAAAAGAAAAAAAGTTGGCTGATGGACATTGGTTGTGATTATCTTTGGTATCTCCCATATGCCCAATAATAAATTAATATATATACCAAAGATGATCACAACCAATGTCCATCAATATGCAGACTGATATCTAAAAGTTTTTCATTTTTCTTCCTCTAACTAACGTTTGTATATTAAAAATCGAATAAAATGGCAACAATAAAACAACTAGCAAGGTTGGTGGATTACCTTAGAAGTTTGTAGATATCTGCATCACTTCATACTGCTGTTAACAATTTCTCCCACTAATGGATGCGTTTTCCTGTTGCTGGTCAGGTGACGTTCAGTATACACCCCGTTACAGAACTCTGCAATGTACACTCTCTCGAAAAATAACTAGGTACTAATATATAAAGAAAGGAAATAAGGCACAAAGGTAAAGTTTTTGAAAGGGTACTGCCCCAGTGACAGCTTTTGAATAATAGTGTAGTAACACATTTTAGAAATGGAGAGATTAGAAAGTATTTTGTAAAATAATTGTGTCAACTGTTTGGCCAGTTCTGACATCACATTAATCTGTCTTGCACATTTCAGATCTAATGGCTTCAAAATCAACAACTCTGCAATTAATTGGTGGTAATGAAGGAGAATGGTTTTCGTTCACCGGTGAGAAAAGCGGTGAGAGTTTGCATAAGATGTGGGTGTGGGTGGGCCCGTCGCAGGTGAAGGCCGTCAGGGCCTGGCTTTCAGATGGGCGCTGTAAAACCTTTGGAGAACCAGCTGGAGAGCACAAAGAGTTCAGCTTCAAGCTTGGGGAGAGGATCACCACACTGTCCCTGTGGGGCAACGGAAACGGCACACGCCTTGGAGGCATCAAATTCAAAACCAACAAGGAAAGAAAATTTTTTGTGAAAATGACAAGCTGGGGTTTAAAAACAGAATACCCTATGGATGTTGGCTCTGGATTTTGTCTGGGCCTTGCAGGAAGATGTGGATCGGACATTAACTGCATGGGATTTTTGTTTCTCAATAACATTCGAACTGTAGTTCTTTGCGACGTCAGCTATCCTACCTTTGAACAAATGACTCCGCAGGTGGCAGTGGAAGAAATCAAAGCTGTCACTTACAAGAATGAGACGTCTGTCGGTCAACGGCAAACAGTCGAAACGGCAAAGAAAATAATAAGAAAAACTCATGGTCTGTGAGTGAAAAGATCACAGCCACATTCAGTGTAGATGTAAAGGCGGGGATTCCAGACATAGCAGAAGTTTCCACGGGATTCAGCACTTCAGTCGGAGTAGAACACACTTACAGTTGTGAGGACATTAGTGAAAGAACTGAAACTCTGTCTACCAGTATAGATGTTCCACCAGGGAAGAAGGTGGATGTGAAAATCACCACTGGTAAATGCTCATTTGACCTGCCGTACACGGGCACAGTGAGGATGACTTGCAATAATGGCAGCGTGTTTTCTTTTAAAACCAAAGGCCAATACAAAGGCATCACTTACACTGATATAAAAGTAGATACTAAAGATTCAGATATTTGATATCAAGATTTGATACTTATATATTCTGTATATTCATTGATTTGATTTATTTTGTATACATTCCAAATTAATTTTCTCATGTGCTTTTAGCAAATTTTCCACGCCTGATTTGCATTCTTTGTTTCATTTTAAAAGACTATTTTCTCCAATATTTTAGCATTAGTAAATATATATATTCAACATTGTCTTTTTAATTCAATCTTTACTTATTCGAATACATCTAATTTACTTGTAATAATCGGAGAATGTACCTCCAGCAATGTATTTAATTTATCATATATTCAAATGTGTGATTTTTTTTTCAAAATGTGTTTAAACTGGTATTTAATAAAAGTATTTAAAATGAAATTAATTTCTTGTCATGAACACAAAACACTAATTCACAAGAGTGTAGAGCATAAAACGAATCACCCCATTAACTCTCTAGTTTCTAGTTCAGTCTTTGTCAAGAGAATGTGTTAACACTGATGTTAACAAGTGGAAGTGTATTTTTTTACAGAATTTCTTTTGTTTTTTGTTTGTATACTCAGATTTTGATCATAAGGTCAATAAATGCATAAGAAAATGTTACATTTGCCACAAACAGTTGAAACTGTGAGAACTAGCTGTTGAAGTTTTGATATGAATGAATCATGACTATTATTATGGACCAGAATTACTAACAACTTGCACCAGTGCCCCTTTGGCATTAAAAATTTATTTTTATCTAAAGTATTTATAAATGTATAAATCATGCAAAGTGATTTACTAAAGTTTTTGGTAGTCAATTTAATGGCATTTGTGCCACATTGCAAAAAGACATCTTAGTATTTTGATCTTGTAAAATATCTAAAAATTCTATAAAAATGCATTTACTAGATAAGCAAAGTGACCAGATCTTTAGCCTTATTTCCTGAAAAAAATTTAATAAATTAAAATAAGAGTATTTTGCTTAAAATAAGTAAAATTGTCTGCAAGTGGGGGTAAGAAAATAATTTTATTCTAAGAGTATTTTGCTTATTTTAAGCAAAATGTACTTAATTTAGATTAGATTAGTAAATGGGTAAACAATTAAATAATGCAATTGAAAACATAATTCCATTGATAAGAAAACTGAACACAATAATAATAAAATCAATGCCACGATTTCAATATTCATAAGGATTAATTTGTAAATCGTTCATACATAAGGTGTAAAGTACTCAAGATTAACATGAGATTAGTAGAAACTGTGAGTTATGTCCGCTTTAAAAAAGATGACCGACGTTATTGTTTCTAAAGAAATTGAACAGGTTCATCACTACCTACCATTAGGTTGTGTCACCCATGGCTTCACGCAGGAAATTTTCCACAGGTCCATCTGAAAGTGGGCATCACATATTAAATAAGTGAGGTCAGACATCTTGGACTCCAAATTGTTAGGAATGCAAATTAGCTATCAGTTAAACAACTTGCTTCAAATAAGATAATGGCCAATCTTTTAGAGGATTTGACCTTTTTCCATTTGGAGTACACAGAACTACTGAGCAGTACAAAGAGTTTATAAACTGTCCTGATGAAAATAAAATGCAGCATAATAGGTATAGTTCAGTTATAGTTTAATAAAAGTGTATTGTTTACAGTGTATATCAAGATATCAACCAGCATAAGACAAAAGCACAATTTACAAAATAAGTGAACACACCGTACAGGTTATAAAAAAGCTTATTAACCAGTTTATGTGAACAATTATTTGTATTTTAGTGTCTTATCTGCAATTCTTGGAGTGGTTTCATCTCTACTGTAAACTGGATGTGATGCTGATAAGGTTCAGTTTTTCTTGTTTTTGGAGGTGCTGCTGTTAAAGAGGTTGAGGCCTGTCCTGACCCCGACCCCTGCTGTCGTCACACCCGGCTGCTGAAGCACCTTGTCCAGAGTCGTCTTCTTTATGGCAGCAGGAGAAATCTTCTCCTGGTCAGCCAAGTGCTGAAGCTCCCTGTCAAAAAAAAAAACAAGTAGGCATAAATTGTTGGTAAGTAATGCAGGGTGCGATTTAAAAAACCATCCCGCAAACAGCACCGAAGTCCAAATCTGAATCAAATGATTTGCGATCTGATTGGAGTGCTTCGAAACATTGAATCATGAATCATTTTGCAATGCAATGGTTTAACTGATTCAGAATTTCAAAAAGCTCCGTTGATACTGTAAATGTTCTTTGCTCACTTTCCTGTATACTTTATTCGTTATTTGAATAACCGTGGAAATTAAATAATTGATCGGCCTTATGTTTTTATTAAATTGTGATCACGTTAAATAGCCTACAGTTTCTACTGTATTAAAAAACATTTCATGACATGACACACCTTATCCGGTACTTGCCTAAAAAGGGTTATGATGTGTTTTGTTAACAGATTACACTAGCATTAGCTTATTTTAAAGCCTTAACACCTTTTTTTACACAAATCACACCTGATTATATGTGCCGTTAATGATTATGTACATCTAAAAATATATATATTTTAACCATTGTACTTTTTTAATTAATCCATGTGAAATACACTCCTGTTCAAAAGTTTGGTATCAGTAATTTTTTTAAGTCTCTTGAGCTCATCAAGGCTGCATTTATTTGATCATAAACACACAATAAAAACCATTAACACTGTGAAATATTGTTGCAATATAAAATAACAGTTTTCTATTTAATTTTAAAATACAATTTATTCCTGTGATTCAAATCTGAATTTTCAGCATCATTACTTCAGTCTTCAGTGTCACATAATCCTTCAGAAATAATTCTAATATGCAGATATATTATCAATTTTGGACATTTGTTCAAGATTATTTGATGAATATGAAATTAATTTATTTAAAATAGAAATTAGTTTGTAACAAAATAAAAGTATAATGTTCAATTAATGTTCAAATATATGGGGTCAGTAATTAATTGTATTCCTTTTTTAAATAAATTATTAGTTTTATTTAGCAAGGTTGTGTTAAAATTGATTAAAAAATAGCGAAGACCTATATTGTTAGAAAAGATTTAGTCTGTAGAGCTTCTGAGACTGTCTACTTGGTTTTTTTTTTTTTAAAGGACAAGGCCTTTTCAATATATTCTGCCCTATCTTCCTGTCTCAATAGAAAACGCATGAACATAAACTATGCTTATCAAATAATTTTCAAGGATTATGACTTAATTAATTATGAATTATGAAGAAATGTAGATGACCACAACTAGCTGAAAATAGCTTGAAATTATTTCGCCTTCTTTCTAGCAACACTTTTTTTTTTAGCTGTACCTTGTTCTAATGCATGACGCCTCCACAGCGTTAATCAGGAGGCTACGGAAGCCGCCACTTTCCATGACATGCAAAGCGTGGATCGTAGCACCTCCAGGCGAAGCCACGTTGTCTTTTAACTGTCCAGGGTGTTGCTCAGACTCCAGGAGCATTTTTGCTGCTCCCTTGCAAAAAGCATAATTAATCTGATAAATCAATGTGTCTGAGATTTACAGTATATCAATATGAGAAATGTTTTAGAGATTGTCATGCACTAACAAGCAGGGCCTGAGCTCCCAGTCGCACAGCCAGTCTTCTGGGGAGTCCCATCTTCACCCCTCCATCAGCAAGAGCGTCAACAGCTAAGAAAGCCTAAGATAAAAAAAGATATATAAAGATTTCATAAGTCAGTGGTGGATGTGCAAAGGAAGCCACAAGGAGAACAACAGTTGGTATAAACCTCCTATATAATCCTAGGTTGTCGCTTACATAGGCTGGGCCGCTGCCACTAAGGCCAGTGACGGCATCAATCAGGTCCTCCTCCACCTCTGTGCAGTAGCCCACACTGGCCATTAGCTGCTCCAGGAGCTTCCCGTCCTCCACCTCTGCATGGGTGCCCGTGGCGTACACCGTGGCCCCTTCACGCACCACCACTGGAGTGTTTGTCATACAGCGGATTACTTTAGGGGCCGCGCGGTACTGCAGCAATTTCTGCAAATACAGTAAGTTATGAACTGATACGGAATTTAATTAACATGTGATCACAGGTGTGTGCATATAATCAAGAGTGTAAAATCTGTATTAATACTGGTTTTACTGTTATGAGTCTTTGGTTTATAAATCAAGTGTTACATAACGTGAAGCTGTTTTTGCACTAATGCAAGACTTAACCTGTTTTGCATCCAAGTTAAAATAAAAAGAAGAAATAATCAAATTAAGTACCTTTCATTTGCACTGTAATGTTCAAAAATGGGCATTACTACAGGAATTCTCAATATATATATATTTATATTTACAGTATCTCACAGAAGTGAGTACACCCCTTACCTTTTTGTTAATATTGTATTATATATTTTCATGTGACAACACTGAAGAAATTACACTTTGCTACAATGTCAATTAGTGAGTGTACAGCTTGTATAAATTTGTGTATTTTTTAAATTTATGTAAATTTGCTGTCCCCTCAAAATAACTCAACACACAGTCATTAATGTCTAAACTGCTGGCCACAAAAGTGAGTACACCCCTAAATGAAAATGTCCAAATTGGGCCCAAAGTGTCAATAATTTGTGTGGCCACCATTATTTTTCAGCACTGCCTTAATCTTCTTGGGCATGGAGTTCACAAGAGCTTCACAGGTTGCCACTGGATTCCTCTTCCACTCCTCCATGACGACATCACGGAGCTGGTGGATGTTAGAGACCTTGCGCTCCTCTACCTTCCGTTTGAGGATGCCCCACAGACACTCAGAGTTTAGATCTGGAGACATGCTTGGCCAGTCCATCACCAGTCTTGGAGGTGTGTTAGGGGTCGTTATCATATTGGAATACTGCCCTGTGTCCCAGTCTCCGAAGGGAGGGAATCATGCTCTGCTTCAGTATGTCACATTACATGTGATGTACAGCACTCGTGCAGCCCCAGACCATGACACTCCCACCACCATGCTTGACTGTAGGCAAGATACACTTATCTTTGTACTCCTCACCTGGTTTCCGCCACACACGCTTGACACCATCTGAACCAAATAAGTTTATCTTGGTCTCATCAGACCACAGAACATGGTTCCAGTAATTAATGTCCTTAGTCTGCTTGTCTTCAGCAAACTGTTTGCGGGCTTTCTTGTGTATCATCTTTAGAAGCGGCTTCCTTCTGGGATGACAGCCATGCAGACCAATTTGATGCAGTGTGCGGCGTATGGTCTGAGCACTGACAGGCTGACCCCCCACCCCTTCAACCTCTGCAGTAATGCTGGCAGCACTCATACGTCTATTTTCCAAACAAAACCTCTGGATATGACGCTGGGCACGTGGACTCAACTTCTTTGGTCGACCATGGCAAGGCCTGTTCTGAGTGGAACCTGTCCTGTTAAACCGCTGTATGGTCTTGGCCACCATGCTGCAGCTCAGTTTCAGGGTCTTGGCAATCTTCTTATAGCCTACGCCATCTGTAGATCTCAGATTCTCAGAGAGATCTTTGCAATAAGGTGCCATGTTGAAATTCCAGTGACCAGTATGAGAGAGTTAGAGCGATAAAACCAAATTTAACATTTATTTAATCATGATATTTTCTCCCCAATTTAAATTGTTTTACTTCAATGAAAGGTTAGAATTTTTTGAATGAAAGATCAAAAGGATAAACAAAGCAGATTTATTTTCACAGCCGCCTTTGCTCATATTTACCAAGTGTGCCAATATTAGTGAAGAGTAACTGAGTAATCGATTTGACAGCCCTAATTTAAATATACTTACACACACACACACACACACACACACACTATATTGCCAAAAGTATTGGGTCACCCCTTTCTAATGAAAGGTTTGACTACTTTAGTAATCTCCATGAGTACAAATCTTAATGTTTAAGCATATAATGATATTCTAGGGAATTCTGTGCTTCTAATTTTATAGAAACAGTTTGGACAGGAGCCTTTTCTATTTTAACATGACAGTGTCTCTGTGTATAGGGCAATGATCAAAGAGAAATTATGATTCAGCCAGTGTGGAAGAACTTGACTAGTCTGCGGAAAGACAAGTCATAATCCCAGCTGAACACCTCTGGTGTGACTTTAAATACAGACCTTGAGCCAAAAATGTATCACTAGCCACCAATGACTTTTACTGGGACACCCCTTCTTTAGAAAAGAAAAAAGCACTTCCAAACTGTGGCAACAAAGATGGAAACATAATTCATGTACTTACAATTTGTATTTCCACCTCTGAAGGCTTTGCCTTCTTCTAGCATCTTCTGAAGGAAGGTAAGGATGTCCGACACTGATTAAATAAATGGTATCTTCTGTCTTTCCGGACACCATGTCTCAACCTTTTTTCATTTTGGCCCATACAAAGATCTGGTGGAGTATGCTCTAGCACTCTGTATGGTGGAGATTACATTCTGAGGGAGGCCCATGGCATTCATATTAGACCTTTCACGGGCCAGACCCAAAGATTCCATCTCTCCGGATGTGGATGAAAAATTCCCCCCCTCCCCCAAAGAGAGGAGATCTCTGCGATGAGGAAGACGCCATGGATGGAAATACAGCAGTTTAACTATCTCTGCTATCCATGTCCTCCCTGGCTATGACGGGACTATTAGGAGCACCCACACCCTCTGTAATCTGATTCTGGACAGAGTGGGGAGAATAAGGCTTACCGGTAGGAAAGCATATAACAGGGTCTCTGGCCAGGGATGCGCTAATGCATCCATCCCCAGTGGTGCCTCCATCCCCTTTAATGAGAAGAAGAGGGGACAATATGTGTGTTCTCCTCTGAGGCAAACAGATCCACTATTACCTGCCCAAATTTCCCAAATACCTGTTCCTGTGTGGCTCAGTGGTAGAGCATTGCGTCAGCAGCGCAACCTCTGCGCTACCTCTGGGTGGAGCCTCCATTCCCCCGGGTGAGGATTCCCCCTCGACAACAGGCCCTTTGGCATTGGGCTGAGACACGCACCTTTCTGTGTAAATGTCTGGAGGGATTTCATTTCAGAGAAGCAACCCATCTCTGAAAATCTTTCATGAACAGTAGCCCTAAAGGCACTACTGCTATGACAGAAGTCATGAGGCCCAGCAGCTTCAGACACAGCCGAAAAGAGACCGTTTTTCCCAGATTAAACTGACTTGCACAGTTTCTTACACTCTCCTGCCTCTGTTCTGACAGGGTTGCCCTGTAAGCTACTGAGTTTAGGTTTAAACCCAGAAATATTATCGACTGAGTCGGAGTTAACAAGCTCTTCTTCTGATTTACTACAAACCCAGAACATTCAAATGATAAAACA
>QVTF01006468.1:5000-27332 GCA_003573665.1 Oxygymnocypris stewartii
CAGCTTTTCCCTCTTTGTTTTTAGGCATTTTGGGAGAATGTTTGAATTGGGACATAGACTAAGACTTGTACAAAATAGACTTAAGTCAAGTCAAGTCGAGATGGTGCCACTGATGGCAGCTTTCGTGGCGTCGTCCGCAGTTGTTTTTGTTAGTTTGTCCTATCTTGTAACTCCTCTCAAGCATACGCTGGCACAAGTGGTTTCCGTACTACTGGTTTATTTGGCTTTTTCCTCCCAAATCCACCGTGAAAACTAAATAATTAATACAAAACCATATTAACTTAATACAAACCAAAACATGTGTAAGCAAACAAACATACTTCATACAAAATGCAAACAAAACAAATATAAAGCGAAATACCCTGTTGGCTGCATGCTACGTGAAAGAAGTTGTCTTGAATACTCCTTAATCTCACGTTCCAATCCTTTACCAGAGACATCCACAAGCACGCACATGCATAACGTTTGTGCTTGCCGCTGGCTTGCTTACAGGAACTGAGAAACTAGCTGCCTGTCAGCCATTACATACAACCATCGATATTTCAAAATAAAAGTCCCAGACCAAATAACAAAAAATATATTCACAAATAAATATAACTTATTCTCTTCATAACGAAAATAATAAAAGTAAATAACATACATAATTTATACAATATAATAGCAAACAGTTAGACTCCCACCAAATCACACAACCTTAAATGTGAGATTTCTCAAATTGCAAGTTACTTATTTAAATTTTAAATTCAACCTTTGATTGAAAACATCGCTTCAACTAGCCACTCCAACCTCATACTCAACCTGCTTCCAGCAGAACAACCACCTTGTGTATAGGTCTTTCAAGAAACACAGTTTTAGTTATGGGTTTCACTTTCTTGTCAAACGTGGTGTCACTAACCATCAATCTTAGTTTTCTCACCCTACCATCTGACCCTGGGTAAACTTCTATAACCCTAGCCAACTTCCATTCATTACGTGGTGCCAGATCGTTTTGTAGAAGGACAATGTCATTGACTTTCAAGTTCTTTATGTTTTTATGCCACTTCTGTCTTGGCTGCAAGTTTAAAAGGCATTCCTTTTTCCATCGGGTCCAGAATTCATTTGCCAAATACTGTACTCTGCGCCACCTCTTTCGAAGATAAAGATCTTCTCTTGTAAATGGTCCAGGTGGAGGTAGAATGATTGTAGACTTCATTGTAAGAATGTGGTTCGGAGTTAAAGGTTCAGGTCCAGATGGATTATTCAAATGTTCAGTGGTGAGCGGTCTGCTGTTAACAATGGCCATAACCTCATACAGGAATGTCCTTAGAGAGGTACTGTCAAGCCTCTGTGCTGACTGGTCGAGAACAGCAGAAAGAACACTTCTTACGGTTCTTATTTGCCTCTCCCAGACACCTCCCATATGACTTGCTGCTGGAGGGTTCATAAGAAATGTACATCCTAGAGCCTTAACTCTTTCTTGATCCATGCCTTTCATGAGTTCTCCAAACTCTCTTCTTGCTCCAACAAAATTGCTTCCTCGGTCACATCTCAACTGACGAACATTTCCTCTTAATGCAATAAATGCTCTGAAAGCATTGATAAATGAATCAGTGGTCATGTCATCAATCATCTCTAAGTGTATGGCCCTTGAACATAGACAGGTAAGTAAAAGACCATATCTCTTAAGCTCCTTTCTTCCTTCTATGATATATATTGGACCAAAGCAGTCAATACCAGCGTAAGTGAATGGTGGAGTTATTTCCATTCTATTCCATTCGTTGTTCTTCTGCAGGTCTTCTATACTTTCTGCACTTGACATTTAAAAATGTGTGATGAAACCACACCACTACATCTGAGAATCCACCACCCATTAGCTCGCAGTTCGTTCACTGTCATTCTATATCCTTGGTGATGTACCTTTTCGTGAAAGTGCTTAGTAATTAAAGCTGACATGTGGCTATTCTTGGGAAGTATTACCGGATGCTTGACGTATGGGTGCAACGTAGCTTGACTTAGGCGTACTCCAACCCTCAGGATACCTTTGTTGTCTAAGAATGGATTTAACTTGTACAGCCTTCCATTTTTGGTCTTGGCAACTACTTCATTTAGCTTCAAACTCTTTATCTTTTGAGAACGCTTCCTTTTGAACCAGCTTGATGATAAAAAGTTCTGCTTCTTTCCTTTCTTCTAGGCTTGTACTTTCTTTGGTTAGTTGTTTCACATTTTTTAATTGTTTGATTTTACGTTTCAGCATAGCAACTGCCTTTACAACTCTTGACCAGTCAGAGAATTTCTGTAGGTGATCCAATAATGATCTGCTCTCCTTTACAGTAGTGTTACACACAAGAGCTTTGCGAATTTCAGGATCCTCTTCCTTAATTTCTCCCACCTTACATTCTCTTTCGGGTAGTTCCGTTTCCCAAAGAAACTTTGGTCCTGTGAACCAATTTGAGGCTTTAAGTTGCTCAACTGTCAAACCTCGAGAGGCATGATCAGCCGGATTGTTCTCAGAGGCCACATAAGCCCATTGTTCAGGCTCTGTACTGGATTTTTTCTCTGAATACGATTGGCTACAAACACATGAAATCTTCTGGCGTCATTGTTTATGTAGCCAAGAACGACTGTAGAATCAGTCCAAAAGAACTTCTTTAGATCTTGAATTTCTAGCTCATTCCGAAGCATATCACTTATTTGCACTGCAACAACTGCTGCTGTGAGTTCTAACCTTGGTATAGTTGTAACTTTGGTTGGTGAAACTCTTGATTTTCCCATTACCAAACAGCAATGAACTTTATTAGACTTGTTAATTGCTCGCAGGTAAGTACATTCACCATATCCAGTTACACTTGCGTCCGCAAAATGGTGAAGCTCATACCTTGTGGCCTCGCTGAAATTTGAAGGTAAGAAATCTCTCTTGATTTCCATTTCAGCTAAATTGGGTAAATCTCTGATCCAGGACTCCCACAGAGGTCTCAAATTCTCTGGAACTTCCTCATCCCAACTAACCTTCTCTTTACACATTTGAATGAATGATGCATTTATATAGGGCTTTTTGTGTATTGTTGTACACCCAAAGCGCTTTACAATCATGTGGGGGGGTCTCTCCTCAACCACCACCAGTGTGCAGCATCCACTTGGATGATGCGACGGCTGCCACAGGACAACGGCACCAGTGCGCTCACCACACAAAAGCTACAGATGGAGAGGAGAGAGAGAAATAGAGCCAATCAAGTGGATGGGGATTATTAGGAGGCCATGATTGACAAGGGCCAGTGGTGGGAATTTGGCCAGGACACCGGGGTTACACCCTACTCTTTACGAGAAGTGCCATGGGATTTTTAATGACCACAGAGAGTCAGGACCTCGGTTTAACGTCTCATCCGAAAGACGGTGCTTGTTGACAGTATAGTGGTGACCATAGGGTGAGCACCCCCTGCTGATCTCACTAACACCTCTTCCAGCAGCAACCTAGTTTTCTCAGGAGGTCTCCCATCCAGGTACTGACCAGGCTCAACCCTGCTTAGCTTCAGTGGGCAACCAGTCTTGGGCTGCAGGGTGATATGGCTGCCGGTTTTTCATTTGCTGGAGTATTTGTTTACCCAAAAGAACAATGTGTTCCTAGAGGGTCATACACAGAGGCCATGGTAGAAAGCACACCCCTTCTTGTTAGAGGATTGGGTTTTACTTTAACTCTGAATTTAAAAGAGTCAGATGTAATGCACCAGTCTACTCCAAGAGCTCTTTCCATTTGAGGTAAACTCAAAGCCATATCCAGATATTTGATTGTGGCGCGTTCCTTTTCTGGAATGGTTGCCATCACTCTTTCACTGTTAGAGACAAACTTGTGGAGTCTTAACCTGCCAGTGGAGCAGAGTTCTCTTGGTTCTTTGATAAGATGGATGGCTTCGGTTTCAGTTTGAACACTTATCAGACCATCATCTACATAGAAATTTCTTTGAATGAAGCATATGGTGTCTTCACTATACTGGCTACGCCCTTGAGTTGCCAGATGTTTCCAGCCAAAGTTAGAACAACCAGGAGACGAGGCAGCTCCAAACAAGTGAGCTCCTATTCTGTAGACTGATGGTGTGATCTCCAAATTTCCATTCTCCCACCACAAAAATGGCAGGTAATCTTGATCCCCCTTTTTCACATGAAACTGGTGGAACATTCTTTCAATGTCACACATGATTGCAATGGGACCCTTTCGAAAACGGCATAGAACACCTACTAATGCATTGGTTAAGTCAGGACCTGTGCAAAATGGTCGTTGAGGGATGAGTCCTGAAACTTAGCAGAACAGTCAAATACTACACGTATTTTCCCTGGTTTCTGTGGATGATAAACTCCATGATGTGGAATATACCAAACTGGACTGTTGTCAATCTCTTCTTCAGGAACCTTCTCTGCATCACCACGTGAAATGATGTCATACATGAATTTGACATAGTCCTCATAATACCGCTGATCTTTCTTGAATCTCTTTTCAAGACATTTCAGGCGTTGTACTGCACATATCTGGTTATTTGGAAGTTTTTGGTTTTTCTCTTTTGAATGGTAATGGCATTTCATAATGACAATTTTTTTGCTCTTTTGTGTGATATTTTGTTTCAAAATCGACAAGAACTTGAGATCTTCTTGGGATACAGGATCCATCTTTCCAGCTCTCTCTGAGAAGTCTGATTCAAGGACTTTTATATATCTGAAGGACCAATTTATTTTACTTTAATTCGACTCACATAGTGTACTTCAGTTTTTAGGTTGGCAGGAGAATCCATACTTGGTGTCACTTGCCTTATTACTACGCGATGGCTGGTTCCAATAGCACACCATAGTCTAAATAAGGATTCCCGTGACCAACAATGCTCCATCCAAGGTCGGTACGCTGTGCATAAGGCTGATGGTCTTGGCCAGAAACTACTTCTCTTGGAAGAAGAGTTTTTGGGCAGTTATATCCAATAAGCAAGCCAACTTCACAATCCTGGAGAGGTGCTATCTTGTCTTGGAGGTGATTTAAATGAGACCAAACCTTTGCAGTTTCATTTGTTGGTATATGAGTTCTGTTGGCTGGAATAAACTTCCGAGTGTAGACTGGTGGTAAAGAGATCCTTTTACCAGAATAAAAACCTCTGACTTGTAGGTATTTTACCTTTTGAGAACTTACCACTGTGGTCCTTGAAGTCATGGTAGATAGCTTAAGCTTTACTTGCATCTAATGCTTCAGCTACTTCATTTAAAATGAAGGTAGTGTCACTTTGAGAGTCTAAAAGAGCATAAACAAGAACTTTGTGTGCTGGATGAGTTATGGATGAAATCCAGACAGGAATTATTGCTGCTGTTTGCATGTTAATCTCATCAATAATGACTCTATTTGAAGTAACAACTGTAATCATTTCTTTAGGTTGTACTGATGGAGGTCTTTCTCGTTGCCTTTCTTCACTTGCACTTGACTTAGCTTGTAACAATTTTAGATTTTCTTTAATTTGCTCCTCATGAAGACAGGTTGGATGCATTTTGTGGCACATATCACAGACACTCCTACTCTTACAATTCCTTGAAAAATGGCCAGGCTTAAGACAACCAAAGCATAACTTTTCAGCTTGAACAAATTCAATTTAGTCTGAAACTGATTTCTCCATAAGCTTCCTGCATTTGTGCACAATTTGTCCAGTCTTCTGACAGAAATGCATGTTATGACAGGTTTTTCACTAGTACTTGTAGTTAGGGTCTTTGCAACAAAGCGTTTTTGAAACTTTGGGTTTTCAACCTCACCTAGTTTAAGTGCTTATAAGGATGTAACAGGATTGCAGGCGATTTTCACCTCTCTTGTCAAAAACTTGACAAACTGGCTGAAGGAGGGAAATTGGTTAATCTCCTCTTCTATTTCAATAACCTTACGATTCCATCTCACTGTAAGCCATTCTGGTATCTTTGAAAGTATCTTTCTGTTCTCATTATAATCATTCAAGATTTTTAATGCCTTGATGTGAACCATGGCAGCCTCACAACTATGAAGAAAATCAACAAATTCTCTGAGCTCAAAACTGTCTCTAGAGCCTATCTTATGCCACGCTTGGAGCTTATCTCTATACGATTTTGCAATTGTGAATGGATTTCCATATCTCTCCTCCAAAATGTCCCATGCGGCAGCATAAGCACATTTAGTTACAAGTAAGAAATATCCATCGAGTGCTTTCTTAGCTTGGCCACTTACATACCTACGGAGGTAATAGATCTTCTCTTTATCTTGAATGTACTTCTGGTCAATCAGTGTTTCGAAGGAAAGTTTCCAATCACTGTACTTCAATGGATCCCCGCTGAATACTGATGGTTCAGGAACTGGAATTCTATTTGCACTTAAAGCACCTACCAGCACCTTCACAAGATCTGCTGTACTGTCATTTGAGGAGGAGGTGGTCAAAGCTTGTGGTTCAGGAGACATTTTCAGGAAGTCTTTCTGATCTTCTATGACCTTTTCTTGATCATACACCTTCATTCTCGCTTGTGCTACCTTCAGATTTTTACTGCTTCCAACTGTTTTATCTTTCTTCGTTTTTCCTCAAGAGTCTTTTGTAGCGCTCCATGTTCTTCTTCCAGTTGAGCTTTAATTTTGGCTTCCTCTTCCTCTCTCTTTATTCTTTGTTTCACCTCTTCTGCTTCTTGCTCTAAACGGCGCTTTGTGGCTGCTGCCTCTTGATCAGCTATTTTCCTTTTAACTTGAGCTTCTAAGAGCTGAATTTCCAGTTGTTCTTTATTTTGTTCTTCTAACACTTCCAGAACAGCCTGGCTTGCAGCAGCATCAGCAGCAGCAGCATCTTGTCGCTTCACAGAAGACCTACTTGAACACTCTGAGGCTCCTTTTAAGATGGAAGAGACAAAACTTGACTCACTTTACGTACTTGACATGAAGAGAGAGCCTGCTTCTGGCCAATCTTCCTTTTCTCCTTCTGCAGTCCTTCCTTGCAATCAACTTGAGGCTCTAGATACAACAAAGTTCTAAACCTCCACACACAAATCAATTCTTCGACGTATTTCTTGTTCTGGAGTTGAAATTTTGCGTAACTCATCATAAACACGCTGGAGATCTGCAGAAAAACCTCTAACATCACCAATGACATCATTGAGCAGGTCATCAGATAGAGTCTCTGTTGGTTGTGATAACGTTCGCTTAGAAGATTTGACATATGTTTTCCATTTGTTATAAATATAAATAAACCTTTGTTGAAGGGATTTAATTTTTGCAACTTGCATTTCTCTACCCTTATCTGTTAGAGTTATTTTTCTTTTACTTTGTCTTAACTGTTGTTCCTCTTCTTGCTGTACTTCAATACCCTCTTGACTTATTTCAGGTTGTGCTTGAGAATCTGCACTATCCTTAATGCTGTCCCTTGCATGAACTGTGGGCTCATTTGTCTCTGACATTTTAGCAACTAGGTTAACCCAACTTTATAGGTAGAAAAAAATGCATAAATTACATCTAAACCAATATTGGCCCTTAATCAAAGTCACATGTCACTAAAATGCAATCAATTTAAGCCTTGAACACTCAAAGATTTTCAAATACTCAATATAAATCACCTCAAACACTTGAAAAGGTTAATATCAAATAGCATTTACAAAACCCTTTTAAATTTGAAATCTTAATTCTGAAGAAATCTTTAAATATGTATATAAACTGCAATCTTGAATTTAATGCGAGCAAACAAATTAAACGCTTCTCACACACATTGCAAATGCACAACCTTCACTTACAATACAAATTCTTTGGGAACCTTTACAAACCTCTCTTCTTAGGCGATTCTTAAATACTTAAACTCTTAATAACTTAGTCCATTGTTTTGTTCTTTGTACTTGTGTGCATCTTCTTAAATCTGTATGCGTGTATGTGTGTGCAGTATTTGCTCATCTGTTAGTCCTTCGACAATGCACTCCAGGCGTTGCAAACATGTGCCAATCCCATTCAGCAAACTTGCTGCATTGCGTCGCGTTCCCCACTCATGTCGTTGAACAGTGCAAGTTTTCACTGTAACTCCTCTCAAGCATACGCTGGCACAAGTGGTTTCCGTACTACTGGTTTATTTGGCTTTTTCCTCCCAAATCCACCGTGAAAACTAAATAATTAATACAAAACCATATTAACTTAATACAAACCAAAACATGTGTAAGCAAACAAACATACTTCATACAAAATGCAAACAAAACAAATATAAAGCGAAATACCTTGTTGGCTGCATGCTACGTGAAAGAAGTTGTCTTAAATACTCCTTAATCTCACGTTCCAATCCTTTACCAGAGACATCCACAAGCACGCACATGCATAACTTTTGTACTTGCCGCTGGCTTGCTTACAGGAACTGAGAAACTAGCTGCCTGTCAGCCATTACATACAACCAGAAAGTGGCTTTAAGCTCAGATGAGCTTTATTTGTCACATACACAATTATACAGAGTATAATGAGGAGTGAAATGTGTTCTCTGCATTTAACCCATCCAAGTGGAGCAGTGGGCAGCCAACATTGCGGCGCCGGGGAGCAGTTGGGGGTTCGGTGCCTTGCCCAAGGGTCTCACCTCAGTCGTGGACACTTCCTGCCAGAGCCGGGATTCAAACCCACAACCTTGGGTTACCTCGGGTTTCAAGTCCAACGCTCTATCCAGATGGGAAAAGCGAGCCGGCGTGCTCGTAAAGCTCAGACAGTGTGGATTGGGTATAGAGCGAATCTCCGCTCTATACCCAACAAAATGGACTAACTCCTTCTGCTCTCCCGGACTAATAAGGATTTTTCAAACTCTGCTGCTGTGTGTTTCACGGAAACCTGGCTGAATGACGCAATACGGGACAGCACGTTACATCTGCCGAATTTCCATGCAGCGGCGGGACGTACTTTTACATCAATGAGAGGTGGTGTACAGATGTAACTGTATTAAAGAAGATGTGCTGTCCTGACCTGGAAATTCTCTTCATTAACTGCAAGACGTTCTACTGTAACTTCATACATCAGTTTCTGTGAGGATATGTGCATTCCTACCAGGACTCATCTAACTTATATCAACGACAAACCGTGGTTCACTGTAAAACTCAGACTGCTCCGTCAGGCCAAAGAAGATGCTTAAAGGAAGGGGGATAATGTCTTGTATAAAAAGGCCAAATACACACTGGAAATAGAGTTCAGAGTGGCAAAGAGGGATTGTTACGATAAGCTAAGGATCCAGTTCTCTTCCAGTGACTCAGCCTCAGTGTGGAAATGCCTGAAAGAGATAACCAACTACAAGACACCATCCCCCAGCACTCTGGAGAATCAACAACTGGCAGACGGTCTGAATGAGTTCTACTGCAGGTTTGAAAAAAAACACCCCAGACCCGCCCTGAACACCTCTCCTCACAACCATTAACACCTCTAGTAACCCCCCTCTCCCCACACCAGCAATTCAGATCAGTGAAGACGAGGTGTGCCAGGTCTTCCAGAAGCAGAAAAGGAAAAAAGCAACAAAATAAGCAAGCAATAGCAGAAAATAAATACAATAGAACAGACACAAATTAAATAAACAGTGCTTTTCAGGTTTTTCAGCTCAGTCTAAAATAGATTTTCAGGTATGCTACAGAAATGTAATAATCAAATGTAAAATAACTGCATAGTCTTCACTGTATAAATTAAATAGCCTATAAATTAATAATTTTTGATGTTACAAAGGTTTAGTCAGAAGCAGTGAGCACTTGTATTTTTTTTTTGACCGCATTAGATTTATTTAGTTTGCTTTCACTTTAAAAACGAAGCACAGATTTAATATACTGATACACATGCTTTTTATTTCTCCACTGTTTACATTAAGACAATTAAGGACATTAGCCAAAACATGCATTTTGATGTAGTTTTGTCTGTATTTATTCATCCATACACAAAAAAGCGGAAGAGAGCTCAATTCAGTATTCATGCAGTTGACACGGCTGTTTGTGTGCGCGCGCTTCAGATGTGTGTGTGGGAAACTTCTTGAGTGCTCGACTGTTACTCCAACAATCCCGAGCATCTTTTATGCTCACTTTGTGCCTTCAGTCAGTCCTTATATCGAGTCCTGACACGTGAGATTGAACGAGAATGCACGCATTGGCAGAAATGCATAGACAGACATTATGTGAAAATGTGGACAGTGCCAAAATAAAGGTGCACAGAGATGGTGACCTCGGAATAAGAAACAGACTAATATTAGCATAGATGCCATTCTTCTTACGATGTAACAAGTACATCGTGTTTTATGAGAAGTGTTCCCAGTTCCGGTTGACCTAATTAATGCAGCCTAACAATCCTTTAACATATTAGAAGCATATTAGTGCGTTATGTGTGAGCCAGCTTAAAGAGATGGGTCTTTAATCTAGACAGAGTGTGTCTGCCTCCCGAACAGTGTTGGGTAGATTGTTCCAGAGTTTGGGAGCTAAATAGGAAAAGGATCTGCTGCCTGCAGTTGATTTTGATATTCTATCACACGCCAACCCGCAAAATAATCAGTACAAGGTCACGTCTGTCACGAATCTGGTTGCCACTCACCAGATCTCTTGCACCACACTACAGCTGCACATCACCCACGGACTGCATTTCCCATCCACCATTGCACCAATACCACAGCTGTCACTAATCACTCATTTGCCCTGATTGTCTCACCACACCTGCACCTCATTCACACACACACTTTTTTTTTTTTTTTTCTTTGGCTCTCAACGGAGGTGGTCGCTTTCTCTCCCCGTCCTCACCCTTATCTTCCCTGCTTTGGTCCCTTGTCTCGTGAGAGACTCTCTCTGCACTGCTCTCCAAACTAAAATATTATGGATTAACTGGTCTCTTAATGCAATTGACACTATCGAAACTTGGGTTTCGGGGAACCTGACTGCCCCGACGGAACGTTCGCAGCGGGCTATACGATGGCGCGTGGGAGAGGTGGCGAATCGTGTGTCTAGCGGCTCTTTCTGTGGAGGACATTGAAGATATCTACCTATTCGGAACCATGATAACAGGTATTTTGCTGATTAACCCAGGGCAAAGCCTAATCCATCGAAGAATTCGGAAAACGGGAACAGCTGTCCAAAGCCCCACAAGGCTGCCCGTTTTGATTGACGCTGTGGGAAGAGTGGTCAGCATTGAGACTGAGACATTAACCGCAATATGGATTCTACCAAGGAGAAGTTCACGGCTTTACAAAGGGAAATTTATTAAAATGGAGACCAAAATGGACAAAAATGGACAGAGAGTAGCCTGCAAAAATTGGAATGTTTACTCGCCCCAAAGACAAAACAATCTTATCTTTTTCTGGCTCCCCTACACAGTGGCCTTGGCAAGGCTGTTGCTGGAATCTCCCCCGGGAGTGCAATGCAGTGAGACACTCTTGCGTTACTCCCCCACCCTACAGACATTACAGACATTGCCCCCCCCCGACCATTGGCCTCTGTTCGCTTCGATCCGCTGGCCCGGTCAAGCGGGTCTGACCAGCGCCGGACTAGAGGCCTCGGCATCCTGGCTCAAGGTGACGTTGGACTTGGCATCCTGGCTCACGGTGACGTTAGAAGCAGACTCTGCATCAAACCAGAAATGATCTTGCCTCAAGGTGACGTTGGACTCGGCATCCTGGCTCAAAGTGACGTTGGAAACTGAATCGGCGTCCTGGCTCAAGGTGACGTTGGAAACTGACTCGGCGTCCCGGCTCACGGTGACGTTGGCCTCGGCGTCCCGGCTCACGGTGACGTTGGCCTCGGCGTCCCGGCTCAAGGTGACGTTGGACTCGCCGTCCCGGCTCAAGGTGACGTTGGACTCGCCGTCCCGGCTCAAGGTGACGTTGGACTCTGTGTCCTGGCTAATAATTTCTGAAGGATCATGTGACGGGAGTGATTGTGCTAAAAATTCAGCTTTTAAAATCACAGTAATAAATGACAGTTTAAAATATATTCATATAGAATATTAAATAGAATTAAATAGTAAAATAAAAATTTTCAGAATGTTACTGTTTTTGCTGTAAAAAGAGACTTCTTTAAAAAAACATTACAAATATTACGGTTCAAAAATGTTTGACTGGTAGTGTACAATTAAAAGAGAATGAGAATTAGCTTTATTGGCCAGGTATGTTTACACATACAAAGAATTTGTTTTAGTGACAGAAACCAATTCCTAGTATAGTATATCACTATACTAGGGTGACCCACACAGACTGCAGGGTGAGCACTCCCTGCCTAGTACCTCTTCCAGCAGCACCCTCATGTTTCCATGAGGTCGTCCATCCAAGTACTGACCAGGCTCAAACCTGTTTAGCTTCAGTGGGCAACTAGTATTAGGCTGCAGTTTGATATGGCTGCTGGGTTCATTATCTGTAAGCCATGTTCATCAAAATTTCAAGAAATAAATGCTTGAAATATTTAATTCGATGTTTAATGAATCTATAGGTTTCACTTTTCATCTGCAAAAAATAAAATAAAACTCTGCCAAAGAAATAAAACATTGAAGCAGTTCAACAAACCTCTTAGCACTCAAGAACCTGGAACAGGTACAACACACTGAACACAACACGAACCTTTAAAACAATATATATTTTTTATTTGGTTATATGACACATTTGAGACCACGTAAATAGACCGCAATGGAAACCTATCCATCAGAAGGGCTCACGGTGACGTTGGACTCGGCGTCCTGGCTCACAGTGACGTTGGACTCGGCATCCTGGCTCACGGTGACGTTAGAAGCAGACTCTGCAACAAACCAGAAATAATCTTGGCTCAAGGTGACGTTGGACTCGGCGTCCTGGCTCGAGGTGACGTTGGACTCGGCGTCCTGGCTCAAGGTGACGTTGGACTCGGCGTCCTGGCTCAAGGTGACGTTGGCCTCGGCGTCCTGGCTCAAGGTGACGTTGGCCTCGGCGTCCTGGCTCAAGGTGACGTTGGCCTCGGCGTCCTGGCTCACGGTGACGTTAGAAGCAGACTCTGCAACAAACCAGAAATGATCTTGGCTCAAGGTGACGTTGGACTCAGCATCCTGGCTCAAAGTGACGTTGGCCTCGGCGTCCTGGCTCAAGGTGACGTTGGCCTCGGCGTCCTGGCTCAAGGTGACGTTGGCCTCGGCGTCCTGGCTCAAGGTGACGTTGGCCTCGGCGTCCTGGCTCAAGGTGACGTTGGCCTCGGCGTCCTGGCTCAAGGTGACGTTTGCCTCGGCGTCCTGGCTCACGGTGACATTAGAAGCAGACTCTGCATCCTGACTCAAGGGGTCAGAAATAGATGCACCAACCAAGTTACTGCGGCCAATCCACAGATTGTCTGTAGGGAGAGAATGTGCATTTTAACGTCAAGTGCAAAAAAAATAGTTACATAAACTCAAGTTACATATGGAATATAGTTTGATACCTGTTATTTATTTGAAAACATTTTGTAGTAATGTAAAGAGCCATTTTAAGCTACGGAGCTGAATAATGAGCAATGATGTCAGATAAAAAAAATCGGCTTGGGAGGCCAAGTAATAATTTGTGTAATATTATCTTCTAGTTTTCAAATTATTTTTGTCTGCATTATAAAGACTATTACATTCAGAATAACTCTTCTAAATCACTAATATTGCGAGAACACACACATTGAAATAAACAAAACAAAAATTCTGCAAAAAAAAAACATTAAAACTCACCTTGCCATACCAACTGGTGATAAATAAACACCAAAAGAGTAAGTTTAAGCAAGGCCATTATTTACCAAAAACTTAACCACTAAGACAGCCAAACTAACTATGCATACAGTTCCAACCAAACCAGGACTTTTAAAGCCAAAGAGAAAACAATTTGTGCCACCTGGACAGCTCGTTAGCTCATTATTACACAATCAGTAAGCACACACAGCTTGAAAATCATTAAACCTGGGCAGAATAAAGAGGTTCACTTTCTGGCCAGAGAATAACTGGCTCCTGACTGACCGTGCATCCCAATGTTCATACTATCCATCCTAAATAGTCAAAAGTACATAAATAAAGAAAAAAACTACATGCCAACATTTTGGATGTGCTAAACCAGGGCCATGCACAGACATTTTGAGGGGCAGTGGCCAAAAACAAAAAGGGGCACTAAGGGGGTGGGTGCTTGTTAATATAAATTATCCAGTTGTTACAAATATACACTACCAGTCAAATGTTGTTTGAAGATTTTTTGTTTGATTTTTTTTAAAGAAGCCTCTTTTGCTCCCCAATCCTTCCAATATTCTGATTTGCTGCTCAATAAACATTTATTATTATTATTATTATTATCTAAAACATTTGAGTGTTTTTTTTCTAGATTCTTTGATGAATATAAACATCCAAAGATAAGCATTTATACACTATAACCATTCAATAGTGAATGTCAAGTAAATGTAAATAAATATATCATATTGGAATTAAATTATAGAAATTATTATTATTATTTAGCAAGGATGCTTTAAATTGATCGAAATTGATAATGACTTATGAATTAAGAATTTATAATGTTATAATATATTTATATTTCAGATAAATGCTGTTCTTCTGAACTTTCTATTCACCAAAGAAAATTGAAAACAATTTTACTTAGCTGTATTCAACATAATACTACTAATAAATGTTTTTTGCTAATAAAAATATTAGAATAATTTCTGAAGGATCATGTGACGGGAGTGATTGTGCTAAAAATTCAGCTTTTAAAATCACAGTAATAAATGACAGTTTAAAATATATTCATATAGAATATTAAATAGAATTAAATAGTAAAATAAAAATATTTCAGAATGTTACGGTTTTTGCTGTACATCAGATCAAAAAAATGCAGGCTTGGTGATTAAAAAGAGACTTCTTTAAAAAAACATTACAAATATTAGTTCAAAAATGTTTGACTGGTAGTGTACAATTAAAAGAATGAGAATTAGCTTTATTGGCCACGTATGTTTACACATACAAAGAATTTGTTTTAGTGATAGAAACCAATTCCTAGTATAGTATATCACTATACTAGGGTGACCCACACAGACTGCAGGGTGAGCACTCCCTGCCTAGTACCTCTTCCAGCGGCACCCTCATGTTTCCATGAGGTCGTCCATCCAAGTACTGACCAGGCTCAAACCTGTTTAGCTTCAGTGGGCAACTAGTATTGGGCTGCAGTTTGATATGGCTGATGGGTTCACTATCTGTAAGCCATGTTCATCAAAATTTCAAGAAATAAATGCTTAAAATCTTTAATTTGATGTTTAATGAATCTATAGGTTTCACTTTCTGAAATGAGTGACAAAATATTTACCTTTTTCCATTATATTCTAATATTTTTAGATGTACCTGTAAGTGTTGCAAGTAGGTTTTTACAATTATATTTAGGCAGAATTTATAAGAGCAACAAACCAGAAATGATCATCTGCAAAAAATAAAATAAAACTCTGCCAAAGAAATAAAACATTGAAGCAGTTCAACAAACCTCTTAGCACTCAAGAACCTGGAAACAGGTACAACACACAACACGAACCTTTAAATATATATTTTTTATTTGGTTATATGACACATTTGAGACCACGTAAATAGACCGCAATGGAAACCTATCCATCAGAAGGGCTCACGGTGACGTTGGACTCGGCGTCCTGGCTCACAGTGACGTTGGACTCGGCATCCTGGCTCACGGTGACGTTAGAAGCAGACTCTGCAACAAACCAGAAATAATCTTGGCTCAAGGTGACGTTGGACTCGGCGTCCTGGCTCAAGGTGACGTTGGACTCGGCGTCCTGGCTCAAGGTGACGTTGGACTCGGCGTCCTGGCTCAAGGTGACGTTGGACTCGGCGTCCTGGCTCAAGGTGACGTTGGACTCGGCGTCCTGGCTCACGGTGACGTTGGCGTCCTGGCTCACGGTGACGTTGGCCTCGGCGTCCTGGCTCACGGTGACGTTGGCCTCGGCGTCCTGGCTCACGGTGACGTTGGCCTCGGCGTCCTGGCTCACGGTGACGTTGGCCTCGGCGTCCTGGCTCACGGTGACGTTGGCCTCGGCGTCCTGGCTCAAGGTGACGTTGGCCTCGGCGTCCTGGCTCAAGGTGACGTTGGCCTCGGCGTCCTGGCTCAAGGTGACGTTGGCTCGGCGTCCTGGCTCAAGGTGACGTTGGCCTCGGCGTCCTGGCTCACGGTGACGTTGGCCTCGGCGTCCTGGCTCACGGTGACGTTGGCCTCGGCGTCCTGGCTCACGGTGACGTTGGCCTCGGCGTCCTGGCTCACGGTGACGTTGGCCTCGGCGTCCTGGCTCACGGTGACGTTGGCCTCGGCGTCCTGGCTCACGGTGACGTTGGCCTCGGCGTCCTGGCTCACGGTGACGTTGGCCTCGGCGTCCTGGCTCACGGTGACGTTGGCCTCGGCGTCCTGGCTCACGGTGACGTTGGCCTCGGCGTCCTGGCTCACGGTGACGTTGGCCTCGGCGTCCTGGCTCACGGTGACGTTGGCCTCGGCGTCCTGGCTCACGGTGACGTTGGCCTCGGCGTCCTGGCTCACGGTGACGTTGGCCTCGGCGTCCTGGCTCACGGTGACGTTGGCCTCGGCGTCCTGGCTCACGGTGACGTTGGCCTCGGCGTCCTGGCTCACGGTGACGTTGGCCTCGGCGTCCTGGCTCACGGTGACGTTGGCCTCGGCGTCCTGGCTCACGGTGACGTTGGCCTCGGCGTCCTGGCTCACGGTGACGTTGGCCTCGGCGTCCTGGCTCACGGTGACGTTGGCCTCGGCGTCCTGGCTCACGGTGACGTTGGCCTCGGCGTCCTGGCTCACGGTGACGTTGGCCTCGGCGTCCTGGCTCACGGTGACGTTGGCCTCGGCGTCCTGGCTCAAGGTGACGTTGGCCTCGGCGTCCTGGCTCAAGGTGACGTTGGCCTCGGCGTGCTGGCTCAAGGTGACGTTGGCCTCGGCGTCCTGGCTCAAGGTGACGTTGGCCTCGGCCTGGCTCAAGGTGACGTTGGCCTCGGCGTCCTGGCTCACGGTGACGTTGGCAGACTCTGCAACAAACCAGTGATCTGGCTCAAGGTGACGTTGGCTCGGCGTCCTGGCTCAAGGTGACGTTGGCTCGGCGTCCTGGCTCAAGGTGACGTTGGCTCGGCGTCCTGGCTCACGGTGACGTTGGCTCGGCGTCCTGGCTCAAGGTGACGTTGGCTCGGCGTCCTGGCTCAAGGTGACGTTGGCTCGGCGTCCTGGCTCAAGGTGACGTTGGACTCGGCGTCCTGGCTCAAGGTGACGTTGGACTCGGCGTCCTGGCTCAAGGTGACGTTGGCTCGGCGTCCTGGCTCAAGGTGACGTTGGACTCGGCGTCCTGGCTCAAGGTGACGTTGGACTCGGCGTCCTGGCTCAAGGTGACGTTGGACCGGCGTCCTGGCTCAAGGTGACGTTGGCTCGGCGTCCTGGCTCAAGGTGACGTTGGCCGGCGTCCTGGCTCAAGGTGACGTTGGACTCGGCGTCCTGGCTCAAGGTGACGTTGGCTCGGCGTCCTGGCTCAAGGTGACGTTGGACTCGGCGTCCTGGCTCAAGGTGACGTTGGACTCGGCGTCCTGGCTCAAGGTGACGTTGGCTCGGCGTCCTGGCTCAAGGTGACGTTGGCTCGGCGTCCTGGCTCAAGGTGACGTTGGACTCGGCGTCCTGGCTCAAGGTGACGTTGGCTCGGCGTCCTGGCTCAAGGTGACGTTGGCTCGGCGTCCTGGCTCAAGGTGACGTTGGACTCGGCGTCCTGGCTCAAGGTGACGTTGGACTCGGCGTCCTGGCTCAAGGTGACGTTGGCTCGGCGTCCTGGCTCAAGGTGACGTTGGCTCGGCGTCCTGGCTCAAGGTGACGTTGGCCGGCGTCCTGGCTCAAGGTGACGTTGGCCGGCGTCCTGGCTCAAGGTGACGTTGGACTCGGCGTCCTGGCTCAAGGTGACGTTGGACTCGGCGTCCTGGCTCAAGGTGACGTTGGACCGGCGTCCTGGCTCAAGGTGACGTTGGACTCGGCGTCCTGGCTCAAGGTGACGTTGGACTCGGCGTCCTGGCTCAAGGTGACGTTGGACCGGCGTCCTGGCTCAAGGTGACGTTGGCTCGGCGTCCTGGCTCACGGTGACGTTGGCCTCGGCGTCCTGGCTCACGGTGACGTTGGCCTCGGCGTCCTGGCTCACGGTGACGTTGGCCTCGGCGTCCTGGCTCACGGTGACGTTGGCCTCGGCGTCCTGGCTCACGGTGACGTTGGCCTCGGCGTCCTGGCTCACGGTGACGTTGGCCTCGGCGTCCTGGCTCACGGTGACGTTGGCCTCGGCGTCCTGGCTCACGGTGACGTTGGCCTCGGCGTCCTGGCTCACGGTGACATTAGAAGCAGACTCTGCATCCTGACTCAAGGGGTCAGAAATAGATGCACCAACCAAGTTACTGCGGCCAATCCACAGATTGTCTGTAGGGAGAGAATGTGCATTTTAACGTCAAGTGCAAAAAAAATTGTTACATAAATTCAAGTTACATATGGAATATAGTTTGATACCTGTTATTTATTTGAAAACATTTTGTAGTAATGTAAAGAGCCATTTTAAGCTATGGAGCTGAATAATGAGCAATGATGACAGATAAAAAAGCGGCTTGGGAGGCCAAGTAATAATATCTTCTAGTTCTCAAATTATTTTTGTCTGCATTATAAAGACTATTACATTCAGAATAACTCTTCTAAATCACGAATATTGCGAGAACACACACACATTGAAATAAACAAAACAAAAATTCTGCAAAAAAAAACAAAAAAAACATTAAAACTCACCTTGCCATACCAACTGGTGATAAATAAACACCAAAAGAGTAAGTTTAAGCAAGGCCATTATTTACCAAAAACTTAACCACTAAGACAGCCAAACTAACTATGCATACAGTTCCAACCAAACCAGGACTTTTAAAGCCAAAGAGAAAACAATTTGTGCCACCTGGACAGCTCGTTAGCTCATTATTACACAATCAGTAAGCACACACAGCTTGAAAATCATTAAACCTGGGCAGAATAAAGAGGTTCACTTTCTGGCCAGAGAATAACTGGCTCCTGACTGACCGTGCATCCCAATGTTCATACTATCCATCCTAAATAGTCAAAAGTACATAAATAAAGAAAAAAACTACATGCCAACATTTTGGATGTGCTAAACCAGGGCCATGCACAGACATTTTGAGGGGCAGTGGCCAAAAACAAAAGGGGCACTAAGGGGGTGGGTGCTTGTTAATATAAATTATCCAGTTGTTACAAATATACACTACCAGTCAAATGTTGTTTGAAGATTTTTTGTTTGATTTTTTTTAAAGAAGCCTCTTTTGCTACCCAATCCTTCCAATATTCTGATTTGCTGCTCAATAAACATTTATTATTATTATATTATTATCTAAAACATTTGTGTTTTTTTTCTAGATTCTTTGATGAATATAAACATCCAAAGATAAGCATTTATACACTATAACCATTCAATAGTGAATGTCAAGTAAATGTAAATAAATATATATCATATTGGAATTAAATTATAGAAATTATTATTATTATTTAGCAAGGATGCTTTAAATTGATCGAAATTGATAATGACTTATGAATTAAGAATTTATAATGTTATAATATATTTATATTTCAGATAAATGCTGTTCTTCTGGACTTTCTATTCACCAAAGAAAATTGAAAACAATTTTACTTAGCTGTATTCAACATAATACTACTAATAAATGTTTTTTGCTAATAAAAATATTAGAATAATTTCTGAAGGATCATGTGACGGGAGTGATTGTGCTAAAAATTCAGCTTTTAAAATCACAGTAATAAATGACAGTTTAAAATATATTCATATAGAATATTAAATAGAATTAAATAGTAAAATAAAAATATTTCAGAATGTTACTGTTTTTGCTGTACATCAGATCAAAAAAATGCAGGCTTGGTGATTAAAAAGAGACTTCTTTAAAAAAACATTACAAATATTACTGTTCAAAAATGTTTGACTGGTAGTGTACAATTAAAAGAGAATGAGAATTAGCTTTATTGGCCACGTATGTTTACACATACAAAGAATTTGTTTTAGTGATAGAAACCAATTCCTAGTATAGTATATCACTATACTAGGGTGACCCACACAGACTGCAGGGTGAGCACTCCCTGCCTAGTACCTCTTCCAGCGGCACCCTCATGTTTCCATGAGGTCGTCCATCCAAGTACTGACCAGGCTCAAACCTGTTTAGCTTCAGTGGGCAACTAGTATTGGGCTGCAGTTTGATATGGCTGATGGGTTCACTATCTGTAAGCCATGTTCATCAAAATTTCAAGAAATAAATGCTTGAAATATTTAATTCGATGTTTAATGAATCTATAGGTTTCACTTTTCATCTGCAAAAAATAAAATAAAACTCTGCCAAAGAAAATAAAACATTGAAGCAGTTCAACAAACCTCTTAGCACTCAAGAACCTGGAACAGGTACAACACACTGAACACAACACGAACCTTTAAAACAATATATTTTTTATTTGGTTATATGACACATTTGAGACCACGTAAATAGACCGCAATGGAAACCTATCCATCAGAAGGGCTCACGGTGACGTTGGACTCGGCGTCCTGGCTCACAGTGACGTTGGACTCGGCATCCTGGCTCACGGTGACGTTAGAAGCAGACTCTGCAACAAACCAGAAATAATCTTGGCTCGAGGTGACGTTGGACTCGGCGTCCTGGCTCAAGGTGACGTTGGACTCGGCGTCCTGGCTCAAGGTGACGTTGGCCTCGGCGTCCTGGCTCAAGGTGACGTTGGCCTCGGCGTCCTGGCTCAAGGTGACGTTGGCCTCGGCGTCCTGGCTCAAGGTGACGTTGGCCTCGGCGTCCTGGCTCAAGGTGACGTTGGACTCAGCATCCTGGCTCAAAGTGACGTTGGCCTCGGCGTCCTGGCTCAAGGTGACGTTGGCCTCGGCGTCCTGGCTCAAAGTGACGTTGGCCTCGGCGTCCTGGCTCAAGGTGACGTTGGCCTCGGCGTCCTGGCTCAAGGTGACGTTGGCCTCGGCGTCCTGGCTCACGGTGACGTTGGCCTCGGCGTCCTGGCTCACGGTGACATTAGAAGCAGACTCTGCATCCTGACTCAAGGGGTCAGAAATAGATGCACCAACCAAGTTACTGCGGCCAATCCACAGATTGTCTGTAGGGAGAGAATGTGCATTTTAACGTCAAGTGCAAAAAAAATAGTTACATAAACTCAAGTTACATATGGAATATAGTTTGATACCTGTTATTTATTTGAAAACATTTTGTAGTAATGTAAAGAGCCATTTTAAGCTACGGAGCTGAATAATGAGCAATGATGTCAGATAAAAAAATCGGCTTGGGAGGCCAAGTAATAATTTGTGTAATATTATCTTCTAGTTTTCAAATTATTTTTGTCTGCATTATAAAGACTATACATTCAGAATAACTTCTAAATCACTAATATTGCGAGAACACACACATTGAAATAAACAAAACAAATATTCTGCAAAAAAAACAAACAAAAAACATTAAAACTCACCTTGCCATACCAACTGGTGATAAATAAACACCAAAAGAGTAAGTTTAAGCAAGGCCATTATTTACCAAAAACTTAACCACTAAGACAGCCAAACTTACTATGCATACAGTTCCAACCAAACCAGGACTTTTAAAGCCAAAGAGAAAACAATTTGTGCCACCTGGACAGCTCGTTAGCTCATTATTACACAATCAGTAAGCACACACAGCTTGAAAATCATTAAACCTGGGCAGAATAAAGAGGTTCACTTTCTGGCCAGAGAATAACTGGCTCCTGACTGACCGTGCATCCCAATGTTCATACTATCCATCCTAATAGTCAAAAGTACATAAATAAAGAAAAAAACTACATGCCAACATTTTGGATGTGCTAAACCAGGGCCATGCACAGACATTTTGAGGGGCAGTGGCCAAAAACAAAAAGGGGCACTAAGGGGGTGGGTGCTTGTTAATATAAATTATCCAGTTGTTACAAATATACACTACCAGTCAAATGTTGTTTGAAGATTTTTTGTTTGATTTTTTTTAAAGAAGCCTCTTTTGCTCCCCAATCCTTCCAATATTCTGATTTGCTGCTCAATAAACATTTATTATTATTATTATTATTATCTAAAACATTTGAGTGTTTTTTTTCTAGATTCTTTGATGAATATAAACATCCAAAGATAAGCATTTATACACTATAACCATTCAATAGTGAATGTCAAGTAAATGTAAATAAATATATATCATATGGAATTAAATTATAGAAATTATTATTATTATTTAGCAAGGATGCTTTAAATTGATCGAAATTGATAATGACTTATGAATTAAGAATTATAATGTTATAATATATTTATATTTCAGATAAATGCTGTCTT